>VZRV01008775.1:1344863-1412988 GCA_013398115.1 Falcunculus frontatus
CCCGCAAAGTCTGAAGGGAAGCAATTTCAGGGAAAACACGGAAGTTGAAAAATCCCATATAAACTTTAATGAAGACAGTTAAACTTCTTTTCACATCTGTGAAATAAGTTTAACAAATTACTCCATTCATTTCCATGATGAATGGCTCCTCATGTGCCAGCTCTTTATAGCATCTAGCAAGGAAGAATACAGCTTTTACATGCTTCTGCAGTTGTTGTTTTTCCCTCCCCTTTTATTCTGATGCTTAGTATCCATATTTTCAGTGGAAAAATGTGACAGCTATCACACGCCAAAGAAGTGATAATTAGTCTTATATGACTGTCTTTATGTTGTCTTGGCTTTTCTAAACTCATTTTCACACAATTATCTAATCCACTGTTATACAGCCTCTTTCAAAATGAGACAGGTTTTTTCCATTTAAGCACAGGATTAAAAGGATTTTTCCAGTTTTTCAAGATTCATACAGTTTAGAAAGATTGCAGTAAGCTCAGACCAGACAGATTTAATTCTTGCTTTCTGATGGACCAGAAATGAGAAACCAGAATGCAGATAAGTATCCTAATCTAAGGATGAACCTAAATTTCCAAACACTTGCCTCCATTTCAGCTTAATAATATTTGAAGATTATATAAGCAAAGGAAAAACATTCCAAAACTGCTGGAAAATTCAACACAACTACTTACAGAGTATCTAACAACCAGCAAAGCAATAACTCATCAATTTTTCTTTCCCAACTTTCCCATTTGGAAATAGCTGGAGATACCTGATGTAGCTTTAATCAGCTGAGGGTGGAATTCAAAGCAGCCTAACAGGACTCTTTACAGGCTGGATTAACCAGGTTGTGTGTGCATGTTTCAAAGCCTCAAATCTCTGACTAGATTTAAGTACAACTGAATTATTTATCTACCTACATCTTTTAAAGAACAGATTCCCAGATGTTTATTTCAATAAAATTCCATTGGAAAAAGGATCACTGTCGATGGCACACACACAAAGGCAAGAGACAGCATGAAGCCAACACAAAGCCAAGCTGGAGTCACTAAGACAGGTCTCAGGAACACATTGAGGCCCCTCTGCTCAGAGCTCACCTGTAGATAATTAACCAGGTGCATCCCATTATCCAAACAAGCTCCGCCCACCCTACTGTCCCCTGAGTGCAGCAGTAACCCAGGGCACTTCACCCCAATTTCCTTCTCACCCTAACTTCACAGAATAGCCTGAGCTGGAAAGAAACCCCCAAGGATCATTGATCCAGCTCCTGGCCCTGCACAGACACCCCAACAATCCCACCCTGTGCATCCCTGGGAGCAGTGTCCAAATGCTAAATAATAAACAAAACACACATTTTCAACTTTCTGGCTGATTATTCTACCTGTTGCACTACAGAATTACCAAACTGGAGAATTTAACAGGTGGCTGCTGCTACTTATTCCTCCACAAGCCATTAATACAAAGAACCCATAACTAAGTTTTTTGGTGCCCAATCAACAGGGCTGAGCCAGATAGTCTATTGAATTGGGCTGTACTGGGAATTTAGGTGGAATAATTAATGAATTCTAGAATTTGGATTAAATTTTTGCATGATGGGCACTGAACTGCTCAAAGCCTAATGCATTTAGGGCATGCACAGAATGAGAACTCTGCACATCAAGACAGTTTTAAGCACTACACAGCAGCTGATCCTGATATTTCTGCACAAATTTCTGTGATCCTTTACTGAATCTGGTCCAAAGACACTGAAATTCTGTTCCTGCATCACTTTAGTCAGAAGAGCAAAAAGGTACCTTTCCAGTTTCAAAACTGATGACTTCATGGTGTCATCCAAAGGACATTTAGGAAATTTTATCCTCTACTTCAATACATTCCTTGTGCATGACAGGCCAAGCAATCCTAATAGTCTGTGATGTGGTCTACTTTTCAAGTTCTTTCTCCTATAAAGTACCTTAATATTGTCAAACCCATGTAAGCCAATTGGACATGGTACAGTAAATTAAAGCATGGTTAAAAAATAAGATCCCACTTAATAGTTCTTTAATGATTGCCACTGAATGGCATTTTCTGCATCATGACCAGGATGAAATCAGTATTTAAATTAATTATGACAGCCATATAAATTAGACATAAGAGACTTCTAAAGCTAATTAGAGTCTGAGAGTTTTAATTTGATGTCTGTCTTTGTGTAATACCTGCTTTATGGATTAAATTAATAAAATTAAGACTGCATCATTATAAATTTCCACTTTCATAGTTCCATAAGTTTTACAATTACATGCCATATTTGAATGATAATTGAATGAAACAAAACCATTATATTCATGTCCGCTTTTCTACAGACTTAAAAATAATATTCCCTATTTTCTTCCATTCATAAAAGTCATAGCTGCTATAGTGATCCCAGTCCAAAGAGCAGAGTACAGCAAGGGTCAGCTTTAATATTCAGCTTCTGCACACTGCTCTCACTCTGTTCCAGCAATAACACAACTTGTAGCTTTTGCCTTTATCAGATTTCAGCAAACACTTACTATGTGACCATGATTGTTATGTGAAAGAACAAATGATAAATGAATTCTTTGCTATAAACAAACCCCGCATCCAATCCCTAAAGAGCAAAAAGTAGATCCCCTTCATGGTCAGAGTCTGCACAGAATGCTGTGCCCTGAGCAACCTTGTTCAGTACTAGAACAGGGTTCCCAGTACCTGAAAGTGCTTAATATCTGCTGTTCTCTTGTTCCCTACATCTTTACTTGCAGTAAACAACATTTTAAATATGACATTCCAGGGACTTAGTGAGATCACAACAAACCAGCAGCTTCTGGTATGAAACAGTTACTGAGTTGTATTTCATGGAGTCACAGAACAGCCTGGGTTGGAAGGGACCTTAAAGCCCATCCAGTGCCACCCCTGCCATGGCAGGGACACCTTCCACTGTCCCAGGCTGCTCCAAGCCCCAATGGCCAACCTGGCCTTGGACACTGCCAGGGATCCAGGGGCAGCCACAGCTTCTCTGGGCACCCTGTGCCAGGGCCTCCCCACCCTCCCAGGGAACAATTCCTTCCCAAGATCCCATCCAGCCCTGCCCTCTGGCCCTGGGAAGCCATTCCCTGGCTCCTGGCCCTCCAGCCCTTGGCAATTGTCTCTCTCCATCTTTCCTGCAGCTCCTTCAGGCCCTGCAAGGCCACGCTGAGCTCACCCCAAAGCTTCTCCTCTCCAGGCTGAACAATCCCAGCTCTGGCAGCCTTTGCTCCCAGCAGAGCTGCTCCATCCCTCTGATGGTGCTGCTGCCTCCTCTGGGCTCTGTGCAGCAGCTCCAGCTCCTTCCTGTGCTGGGCCCCAGGGCTGGGGCAGCTCTGCAGGGGGGGTCTCAGCTGAGGGGGCAGAGGGGCAGAATCCCCCCTCCCCTGCTGCCCACGCTGGGGCTCAGCCCAGGGCAGGGGGGTTTGGGGTCCCAGCGCACACTGACAGCTCAAGCAGATCAACCTGTCTGACAGTGGTTTTGAACTAACATTTCTGATGAAGACAGCTTGGAATAACAGCAAATAAGTAATTATAATTGACAAAAAAGCCTTGGGTCCATTCCTTTCCTTAATTCAGCATTAAGGACTCTGCAGATCCATTAATTTATATCCACTAAGAAAGTTCTCCTTTGCCCCCTGTTGCTCGAGGCTCTGTATGCACACTGCCCATGTCACACTGAGCCATTTAACCAGCTATACCTTATGCTGCATTTGATGCCCCTGCACAGTGATGGGACATCAAAAACCTGACATATTAGGCATAACAGTTGCAGAGATCATACACAAATTGAGATTATCCTCTACTAGCAACAACACACACCACATACATAGCACAGTGTTTTGAAATGGAACTTTGAGATATTCTGTGGAAAACATACTTCAAGTGAAGAAAACATTTTACTTTTAAATGGGGACATAACATCTGTGACAAAGGATCATAATCTTGGCTTGAAGATTTGCTTTTGACATTTGTATTTTCACAGGCAATTAAAATTTAATTTGGCCTATGACGAAAAGCAAATCCTTTTATCCCATACTTGCAGTCACAAGGGGAACATATTGCATTAGAAAGAAGCACTGTAACTTAAGGTTTCATATTTTACATTTGTGACATCGCAAATAAAAATTAATTAATAAATAGAAAAGTTTATGCACACTCATCATCCTTAAACTTTCCTACCTATTAAGTAAATGTGATGCCACTGGTATTTTAATATACAAACTATCAGCTCAGATTGAAAGTAGTGTTTAAAGCAAAGGTTACCTGTTCATCTAAAAATCTTTGGCATCTTCTCTTACCAACTAAATGTAAAACAATATTGCTGGAGGCAGTGGATGAATAGTAAATACAGCAGATTATTTTAATTCATCTTCTGAAAGACAGTAAATAATAACACCCCCTGACTGGAGATCTCAGTAGTTACTGTTCATTATCCTTGGGTAACATTCTTCTATATTAAACATATTCCATTCATCCTTTTTCTCCAAGTAAGAATTTAGAAACCCAGAAGAACATGAGAGTTGCCTCCTTTTTGCTGTGAACACAAACATTCTAGAAATCAGCATTTCCACTGATTCATGAGGAGAACAGCCAATTTCACCTCCATGAATTTATCCATATTCATGATGTTGTGGCATCACACAAGCAACAATGTGGACACATCAGAGAGCAATAACAATCTGGCTGAGGTTCATGGAATAAACAGTGCATGGGACTAAAATCTCCCATTCTAAGCAAACATCTTTAAACATTACTTAAAAATATTATTAGTATTTCCTTCATGCTGTAAGACATTCCTAGTTTCTTGCTGCTGTTTTTAACTACCACTTACAAAATAAAACTTGCAGGTTTCAGGCATATGCTCCAAGAAAAGTCAGCTATGGACTGGAGTAATCCCACATTCAATTCCCAGCTAAACCCTGCCATGATTTAGCATTCTGTGTGCTCCTGAAACCACTCCCAATAACTAAGAGTCTCATTATTTTGGGGGAGGGAGAATGTTTCAATAATTAAGAGTTGATCTGCTGCATCTTAACTACAAATCAGAGTCTAATTCCCCAGTCTAGAATACAGTCATGTCTGGCACAAAGAAGGTAAAATCTTTTAGTTGCTCCATTAGTGAAATATCCAGGAAAACTCCAGAGAAAGTACTGCCTGGAGGAAGCACCAGAGTTCAGAACTGAGCATGCTTAGCCTTCCAAAGATGTCTTTTGATTTGCCCTGCAATTTGTTTGATTTTCCTTGTGAGTGGATCCCAGTTAGGCCTGGCTGTCTGGGGTTCTTTCAAATGTCAGCTCAGGCTGAGGTGGTCCTTTGTCCTCTTTGTGTGGCCACCTCTGGACCAGCACAGCTGGGCATGTGTACAGCTCAGAGGATCTGTGCAGGTTATGTCCACTGCACCCCAGGTTAATGAGAAATGCCAGTAATTTTAATCACCAAGAACTCATTTGGTTGTCACCTGTAATTCCATATGTAACCCATTGCAATTTAGAATTAATTAATGCCCATTTATACAACAGCATTGCCATAAATCTCAACAAGAGCAATGTGCTCTGAGATAAAAGCACATTTAAGACAACAGATCCAAACATCCAAACCCAAAAATCACTGCATTGTTTTAAAATTTGGGATATTTTGCTTACTATACCAAATAAAAATGATATAAAGTGATAATTGGCCAAGAATTCATTGAGCTCTTAAAATTATATAAAACTTAAGGAACAGTAATCTCTGTCCTTATACATGGATGACAGGAGTTATATCTGTTCTTATCACTCTGCTGCAATAGGCAAAGCAGTAAAATTCTCAATAATAATCATAGACTAACAGCCATATTCATGTAAAAGAAAAGTATTTTTCCTCATGTAAAATGCTATTAGCCATATTTGAAGGCATTATGTTCTGATATCATTTTTCCATTTCACTAAATGACAGCCATTAAATGCAATGGCAACTGCATGACAGGGATATTTTTTATTCCTTCAAAAGGAAGAAAAGGATTAAAATGAGTTTATTCAAAAGTGTGATTTGTCAATTTTTTCTTATCAAGGGCTGTGTGGGACAGCTTTAAACCTAAACACTGTGATCTGACCTCCTATTTGAATAAGTTAATGTGATCCAATGTTCTTAAAAAAGTAGTGAAACCTATCTTTTATATGCAGAAGTCCCAGGAGGAATTTATGCTTTTATACGGTCAGCTGCAAGGTGCCATTTCCTTTTCATCATCCCTGCTTTTATCATATTGTACTTCTTGACAGCTTAGAGGTTCTTTTTAGAATCTGGTGGATGAGCAACTATATAGAGACATTTTTTTATGTGAAGGATTTCTTTCCAGCCTCCAAGGCTTTACAGTCAAACAGAATTCTGCTGCCAGAAATCCCTCTCTTATATTCAAGAGGGACTAATCACCATATTTGATAGAGCAAGCATCTTACCTAAACATCAAATAGAACTATAAATTACCACCTCAGAGCATTAAAAAAGGATTTTACACACATCAGGTTCTTGCATTATACATCCTAGGAACAGTAGTGAAAATCATTTCATGTATGTACATCCACAGAGAGAGGTAATATCTAGCTGGACAAAATATGGCTCATTAGGGATTTCCTTGGAAGGATTATCCTCCTCCCAGCAGCTGTGTCTCACAGGAGATCCAATACAGTGCATAGCTGCCTTTTTTTAGTGTTCTCTGCACATATTCTCCCACTTGCTTACACTAATTTGCATTTGAAAGCATTTTATATAAAAGTTGTGGTGATTTAAAGACCAGTACATTAATCAGAAAAATTTGATCCAAAAGTATATGTTAATTTAGTATCTTTTGTAAAACATTATTTTAAAGCCCTGGCATCTCTTGGCTGACTTCCTGTAGAAGCTCATCCCTTCTAAGACAGAAAATTCTCAAGGCTTCAAGGCAGGAACTAAAAGTTTTGCAGGCCAGCATTCTCAGCTAACCTGGAGCAACTCTGACTTGTACAAAACAAAGCCAATTTCTACTGGCTGAAAATATCATTCAGCTGAAAGCTCACAAATCAAAAAAATTACATAGATCAATATTGAAACTTGAATGTAAAAAGCAACCTGAGACAGAAAACTTGAAAGTTGAGTTTCTCAAACCAAACTTTTCACAGTTATGGATAAAACTTTTTTTTATGTAATAATTTTAACACTGCAAAATGCAAACTTTTCCATCTTCCAGTCTGTGGGTCAAGGAGGTATTTTGGTGTAGAACCACACTGGCAAAAAGAGTTACTCCAATTACCTCAAGTAATGAAAAACTAGTGTGGAGTAACATCAGAAATCCACAGGGGCCATATCTTTACCCATTTCTTCTCCTACTGAACTGCTATTACATATTCCAGAATTATGGTATCAACAACAGACTGACTTCCCTTGAACATCTTTGCTACTCAGGACAGCAGATTAATATTTATACTCAAATTCTAGCTAAAAATATGGCCTATTTCTAACTTTGGGACAGACACGTGGTAGCTGAAAAGAGTTCTGCTGACTCAAGCTCTACTAATCTACTTTGAGCCAGAGAAGAACTGCACAATTCTTGAATTCTCCTATTTAAAAAGAGCAGAAAAGCAAGGAGAACACAAGTGTTAGGATACATTGTTATCACACAGCGTAAGAGATTCCTTTTCTGCTGTGAGTTTGCCTTGGTCCCATGTGCAGAGTGACATTTCAAACAATAAATCACCATTCAGAGGGAAACACTTGCAGGACTTCCAGCCCTGCACTGTAAGCCCATTTCTGTGTGTCTGTGGGTTTGCTATGAAAACCAGACATGAAGAGGTCACAGAGACTGCCTTTGTCTAGGGATTGCCAGAGGAAAGCTTTCAAGCACACTTGGCTTGACCATTCATCTCCATTCCTGACCAGCTGCAAACACCTCTTTACACAAAAGCTGTTAACTTGCTGAAGCACTCCTGACTAGTTTATACTGCTGGGTTTTTTATGCATTTCACATTTTTGATTTGAACACATGTGCTCTGCAGCCCTCATGTCCACAGCTCAGTAGCCAGTCTCAGGTTTAACACATGCAGTGACACAGAATAACATAATCAGACTGTCCAAGATAAGGCAGAACATTATCTGAGCACATGGATTCTTTTCCTGGCCAAAAGCAAACCACAAATTAGCAGAGACATCCAATTAAATATCTTACTGAACACTTAAATTAAAAAAAAAAAAATTAAAATATACATTGCAGTGACAAGAGACACAGTAATTGCTGAAAAGTGGAGGGAAATTCCACAAAGGAACCTTTTTCCTTTTAGGAATCTATTTAAAGTATTTTTCTCCAATGTACACTTTTCTTGTCCTTTATTCTGTACTTGAGCAAGCAAAATTTCTTGACCAGCTAGAGGAAAAGGGCAACTCCAAAGCTTCGAATGGATTTCAAGGCTTGTTTTCCACTACTGAAGAGATGCCCAGGTTTGTGCACGTACACAGACAGGGGCATGATGCAGGTGTTCCTCAGGATTCTGGAGTGATGCTGTCACCACAAAGTCAAGTAATATTTCATATATTGTTACACCACTCATCATGAGGTTGATCAGAGGGATGGAGCAGCTCTGCTGGGAGCAAAGGCTGCCAGAGCTGGGATTGTTCAGCCTGGAGAGGAGAAGCTTTGGGGTGAGCTCAGCGTGGCCTTGCAGGGCCTGAAGGAGCTGCAGGAAAGATGGAGAGAGACAATTGCCAAGGGCTGGAGGGCCAGGAGCCAGGGAATGGCTTCCCAGGGCCAGAGGGCAGGGCTGGATGGGATCTTGGGAAGGAATTGTTCCCTGGGAGGGTGGGGAGGCCCTGGCACAGGGTGCCCAGAGAAGCTGTGGCTGCCCCTGGATCCCTGGCAGTGTCCAAGGCCAGGTTGGGCACTGGGGCTTGGAGCAGCCTGGGACAGTGGAAGGTGTCCCTGCCATGGCAGGGGTGGCACTGGATGGGCTTTAAGGTCCCCTCCAAGCCAAACCTCCTGGTATTCTGGGATTATATGTTTGTGTGTGTAACATGCTTTACCATTATCAATATAACACATCTTAAACTACAAATTAGCCTTCCCATACTAGAAAATTTCAGCAGCTTCACTGGAAACACCGACATTTCCATAGCTGAAAAGTATATTCTGTTATTGAACTTTTTTTCTAAGTCTGTGTTCAATTAGTTACTGATCACTGCGTGGACATAATACAGTGGTCTGGCACAGGTCATCATCTTTGGTGTCAAAATCTTTGCCAAAAATAAGCAATTTGAGACAGTTAATATGCTAAGTACTTATTTATGACATAGGAAATGTACTAAGGTGGGTTCTGTAAATGTTTTTAAATATTATTAGAGCTGAAAGCAAGAGCTGTCAAGTGACTTAACAAAAGAATGATGTTGACAGTGACCTTTGTGTCTACAAGATAATTTGAAAAATAAACCACCTTTTTTCCACTAGAGTAACCTTAATTATTATAATTGGTCAATTTATTTCACAAGAACACCCATTTTACAAGTAAATGTGTATTTTATTCTGAATTCTTTTATGAACAATCCCCATATATTGGTATATATTCATTTCAAAGAAAGCAATCTTACTGAACAATAGTTACATCAAATGCCTCATATTCATACTTACTTAAAAGATTGAGCACTTATAAAAAGCTCAATTTTAATCAAACAGCATCAAAATAGTCACGGCTGTCAGGTTTGATAGCTTTCCAATCCAAGTGAGTAAGATAAACTACTTACTCATTGACTAAATCATTTCTAGTCCCAATTTGTGTGTGTTGGGACTTTTCAATTTAGAATGACAGCAGTGCAACCTGTGCAGAACTAATTGCTATAAATATACCAGGTGTTGTAAAAGTCTGGACTTATTCCTTTTAAGGGAAAACAAAGCAAATAGCATAAGAACACAGAAATGAGTGATTTAATGGTGTAACCTTTACTTCCAACATTATAGGTCAAATACCTTCAGTAAAAGTACAGAAAATTTAATTCTTTTTGTTAATAGCTCAACCCTAACAGGACTAGGCTGGGCTATAAATGTTCAGGTTTGCTCAAAGGGCATCAACTCGTAGTTAAAAATGAAGCCAATGTGCACCTGAGCACATTTGCACACAGGTGGGTGCCAGTAGTAAGATTCTCCTATTTTTGCTTCTTACTACAGCTAAGAGCACATCCATAAAATGATAAAAAAAAGGAACACTCCACAGTCCTTAATATATCCCATCACAGCAAACACATTCAAGTCAGAAATAAAATCTGAATTGACTCAGCTGCCTCCTGAACTGAAGCACTGTGACCTCAAATCATAACTACGCACACAGGAGGTGAGCGCTGAACCAAGCTTTGTTTCCCTTACAGGATTTGCCAGATAAAAACCCTCAAGAATGCACGAAAAGCAATGAAATATACCCAATAGATGATAACCAGATATTTCTAATGAAGAGGCAAGTTTTACAAGGAGTACTGCCATAATCTATCACGATTTACTGAATTATTTTTGAGCACAGTGCACATACTATCTTGGCATGCCACTGAATGCTGGGATATGAAATTCATGCTAATTGCCTGGTATGTTTTATGATTTTTTCTACTCATGTTTAAAGGTAAGAAATGGCCAATTGCACAGGCATGAGCTATATAGCATTAAACAGCTGGTGGAAATTCTGCTTCAGGTGAAATCATAATTAATTCAAGCCAGAAGAATCAGTTGTTTCCTTTGTCTTCAGTTATCACATAATTAATTACCAAACTTACAAATATTTATAGTCAAACATTCCTCTACTACCGTTATGGGTGCAAAGCTAAGGATGAGAGCCAGAAACAACAAAATTCCTGTTTACAGGAGATTGTTGGCTCAAGCCAGACAACACCACTACAGACACCTGCAGGCCATGGTTTATTTTCAGATGGGCTTCTTTTATCATAGTTATTAAATGCTTCCAAACCCCAATCTGCTGCAGCTGTTATTTTTTGGAACACCCATATGTACATTCAAAATATTTGCCAACCATTATCATAGAACCTTTGCATCAGTTGCCTTTCAGGGTCCAAACCCATACAACTGGCAAGACAAATATTCATTTAGCACTCACAATTTAGCACTTAACCATATGCTCTAAACCCAGCACACTTCTTTACAATATTCATGGTGCGTGTGTGTCCCCTTCAGATATTTTACTGCAGATATAGAACACCAGATAACCTTCAACAGCCTCTTTCAAGCCCAGAGCTTCTTCAGAGCATGGTATTAAAACTGTGTTTTTTCCATAGAGAGAAAATTGCTTGTGAAAATAAAACAAAGAACTCCTGAAAGCTAAATAGGCAGCTCATTATTATTGCAAGGACAGAAATCAGTGTAGATATCTTTTTAAAGGTATTCCTCCAGGATATATGAAATACATGAGGTAATTTGAGAGCAAATCTGTCAAAGATCTAGGTTTCACAGGACTACAAAATCTGGTCTGTAAGATCTCCACTGAGACAACAAATGCAAACAACAGAGCAGACTTGGAACTGATGTCGACTTGCATCTAAATTTGGTCATTCAAATGATACCAACAAAATCCTAATTTGAACATAAATACATCTAAACCCACATCATACACAAAACCAAAGTTCAATAATGAGGTGCCCTTCACAAGCTTTTAGTGTCCCTAATTTAGTTTTTGATAACAGCCACATTTTTTTTCTGAGAATCTATAATCTACTCCAGGCCTTAATGATATCTAAATATTTCTCTCTCAAATCACCAGTGAATTAGGGTCTTCTAATAAAAGACATGGGATAAAGGCTGATATCTTTGTTGTTTGGAGCAGAGAATTACAACAGTAATGAATAAAATGTGAATAATAGTAAGTAAAAGTTTTGAATGAAATGTTACACACAAATAAGGTATTGGTTTTCTCTTTTTTACTTTTTGGATCAAGTCCTCCAGTGTTTCCCTTACTGCTACTTTATGAAACAATTACAGTTTTTTAGCATTTCATTCTTCATAACTCTGCCTAAAATCAGAAATTACGTGATCAACACTACTTAGAATGAATAAATTTTTTGCATTGCAGTTGTGGTTTACAACTGGCATTGTCTGAAGGACAAGAGCAATAGGCAAAGCACCTTTGAATCAAATGATTTTCAGTGTGTTTATGTTCTAGGCAAGGAGGAAATGCCTTCACAAAACACATGGTAACTTATCCAAGCTCTTGTGTGCCAGACAGGAGCAGTCTATCACCATCAGGCTGAAGGCATTTCTGTTACACCAGCTTGACAAAAATCACACAATATTCCCTCTGTTACCAAATGCAAAGCACTCAGCCACCAGTCTGTGAGATTATTTGGGAAGGTGGCATTATGGAAGAAGGACATCTGGTACTTAGATATCTTCTGGGAACATCATCAATCATATGCTAATTTTCCCTTAAAATCACAAACATGGTATCCTGCTGGGTTTCCTAGGCAGGGAATTTGGACAGTGCTCTCAGGCACAGGGTGGGATTGTTGGGGTGTCTGTGCAGGGCCAGGAGCTGGACTGGATGATCCTTGTAGGCCCTTTCCAATTTAGGATATTCTATACTTGAGGACAAGTAAAAATGAAGTTTGAGATTCTGGGAAGTCAACTTCTCCTCTCAAAAAAGTATTCCCAAGCACATGTTGTCCTGAGGAGGATTTACTTGGCCAAGCATTCACAAGATGGTGATAAGGATAAGTAAATGTTTCTCTGTCAGGACAGGACCTGCAGTATAACAGACCTCAGACAAAGACATTATAGAGGATTATTTCATCCAAATAATTTTCAACATGAAAAACAAGCTTATAATTTGGGTGGAGTTTCTATATTTTATCCTGAAAATTACCTCAGTCAAGCATGAATTCACTGTTTCAATTCACTGTTTGTAGAAATCAACCTCTTCAAAAGATGTACATGCAAAAATACTGCAGAGAAATTTGGCATTTTTAAAACTTATGACTATACTTTTCAGCTGAAGCATAACATGAAGACTGCCATCGAAGGCTAAGAACATATGTTATTTGATGTTTTAGATGAATCATGCTATGCACTAGATGTTCCAAAGTCTCATTTTTAAGAGGATCATCAGAGTGAAAGCTCTTAATACACTGCTTTAGTCTGTCAAGATTCCTAATGCCTCCAGCCAGACAGGCTGATACGCCTCAAGGTAGCTCTTCCTTGTTCTCACACAACCCAGCACACAGAGCATGGTAACGAGTGCGTGAAGAACTGACAGCCGTAAGGTGCCCCCTGCGAAATGTTCCTCTAAAGTCTGATTATCTCAGGGCCCAGGCACAGTTAATGATGTCGGTGCCACAGCACAGGGCCTCGGGCAGCCCTCTGCAAGGTCACTCTGCAGCGCTTTGTTTGCCACATCTACCTTTATTATTGCCTTTAAGCACAAATGCAATTGCTGCCCAGTGCTGCCAGGCTGCTGCAGTCCCCTAAGAGAAGCCACTAAATGGGAAATCACAAAATGCAACAATCCTCACACCAGCAAACATCCAGCACTTCTGTGGTGCTCTCCAAAAATTAAAATATCACTTTTAGTATTACTGTAAAAGCAAAGAATAAATATCGAGGCAAATAAAGATCACTCAAAATTGCATGTCCCTGAAATGAGTAATCCCTAACCCTAAGTCTGCACACTGACAGTCTAACAGTGTTGTACTGGGAAGGTTCTGGTACTGGGGGAGCTTCTTCTGTGAGGAGCTGCTGGAAGCTTCCCCCAGGTCTGGCAGAGCCAGTCCCAGGTGGCTCCAGGATACACAAGGCTGGGCCCAGCAGCAGCAATGGCAGTGTCTCTGGGTGACATTTAAGAAAGGGGAAAACCCTGCAGAATTGCAGAAGTGACAACACAGAAGAGGAGCAGCTCTGCAAAGCCCCAGGGCAGGGCAGGAGGGGCAGGAGCTGCTCCAGGTGCTGGAGCTGAGGTTCCCCTGAGCCCGGGGTGCAGCCCAGGGAGAGGCAGCTGTGCCCCTGCAGCCCGTGGGGGCCAGGATGGATCAGAGACCCCCCTGCAGGGCCCCACATGGAGCATGGGGTGCCTCAAGGAGGCTGTGACCTCATGGGAATTCCATACTGGAGCAGCTCCTGACAGGGACCTGCAGACCCTATGGAGAGACAAATCCACACAGAGCAGGTTTGCTGGCAGGACCTGTGACCCCAGAGTGACCCATGCTGGGGCAGCCTGGTCCTGAAGGGCTGCACTCCATGAAAAAGGGCCCTGCTGCCCACAGGAAGGACTCACTTTGGAGAAGTTCTTGGAGGAATGTCTGCTGCTGGAGCAGGGAAAGGTCTCCTCTCCTCGAGGATGGAGCAGCAGGGATGTGATGAACTGACTGTAGCCCCCATTCCCCCTCTCCCTGCCCCACTGTACCACAGCTGGGTGCACAGAAATGAGACACGGGGGGACTCCAGGCCTATCAGTGATCCAAGGCTCATGTACATAAAAAATTATCATTGCAACAATTTAGTTTTGAAAAGGGAGGAGAGAGACAGAAGTAGCAGCACAGTGAACAGAGAATTAGGACAGTGAAAGTACTGAAATAGCTGCAGTGAGGAATGAGCAGTGGGACCCTAACAGGACAGCACACTCTGGACAACTGTTTCATGTCTGGTTCAGAGCCAATGCAGATTTTTCCACCCCCAAATATTCAAGGAAAGAACTGATATTAAACAGAGCAAGTCCTACGTGTTCTTAGAAGCAGATACTAACCCCAGAAGTGGGGGTAGGGAAGAAGAGAACTTAAATGGACAACTCTCTTTTGTTTTGTTTTACTGTTACTTGGATTACACGCCTGTAACATTTTTATTTAACGTGTTCAAAAACTTTTGGTGAACATCCTTAGCAATCACTTGTCTGTCTGGCAGGCCCTATTCTCTCAAAGATTTATGCTGTCTAATAGGAGTGGTCTGAATGTATAAAAATATACAAACTAAGGTATATTATTTATTACTCCACAAATATACAAACTAAGGTCTATTTCTCTGTAAAGGAGCTGCAGGACATTTTATATTAAGTCCTATTTCTTGATATCAAAAGGTTTCAGAGCAAAACACACCCCAAACAAGTAGCCACAGCAGCCACTTGCTAGGATTGCAATCAGCACTAAAGCAATGTTTAACATCACCTGTACTTGCTGCCCCTGAGGCTATCAGTAAATAGCACTGGTGAAATATGTCACAGCTAAACCAGGAGACATTTCAAAATACTTCTCAGAAGAAAAAGTAAAACATAGATAGAAGTCCCACAAAAGAACTTGAAGCAATTTTGTTCAAACCATAGAAGCCCAAGATGAAGAGAGAGGCCTGTAAAACTCTGGATGCAGACTCTCACTAATTGGTTTACAAGTGTCAAAACAGCACGGAAAAGGAACAGCACAGAACCGCTGTTTCAACTTCCACACGTGTTCCTATATTCAGTGAAAGGATGAGGAAGTTTGCAGTCATGATGGCCCTGTGCACGTTTGAGACAAACTGCCAGACACTGCTACCATCTAATGAAACTAAAAAACAGTCAGGGCAGAGGTCATGTTTGGTCTCTCACTGCTAGCACAGCAAGATCATTACAAAAAGCAACATCAAAGCATTTATCTTGTTATTACTTACTTGGACACTGTTTTCCCCAATTCTATCCCTTTGAAGAAGGGCTCTGTTAATTTTCAGGCACTCATAGTCCCAGTTGAAACTCACTTCCAATCTCTTTCTTCCCTTATGACACTTTAGGAAAGGGTGGCTTTTCCCCTTTTACAAGTGGTGGCAGCCAGCAATCTGCTGCCATGCCTGGTTAAGTACCAGGGTCCAGTGCCCAGCTGTGTGTGGGTTCAGACTTGCTGTGACCCAGAACTTAATCTTCAGCAAAGTATAACTAAAAGGCTTCTGAACACTTGATTTAGAAGATGGTGAGAAGAACTTAACCTTTTTTTTCTTTTCTTATATGACTCCTACTACTCTTAGGGGGTTCAGCTCATTGTATTGAAGTCCCATATTTTGTGTAACATGCTCCCAAGTTTGAGAAAACTGCACAGCTGAGTCTGCTACAAGAAGGTACAAATACAACACTAAATAGAGGGGGTAGGCAAGGGTGATATGGTTCAGATATGAGAGTTTACAGCTTAAGGACCCAAAGGGGAAACACCAACATCAAAATCTAGAAAACACTTAAGGGGATTGCACAAGGTGTGAAGAAAACAACATCCTTTATGTATACTAAAAGTTATTTTAACTTTTACATTGAATATTATCAACTGTGAGAGTCTCTGCAGCAATGACAGAAACAAATGATAAAGCGACTGCTCTCAGAAATCCTGAGGTAGGAATACCCCAAATGACCAATATTGTTCATATGGGAAGACTCTGACTCTGTGCTGTCCCCTAGATCCTTGCAGTAGTTATCCACCTGCCTTTCACTGTACAAAACCAGCCTACAAACATTTTACCGTCAAATAATTTTCTGATGTTTCCAAGATCCTTTTTGTGTCAGGACCGCTGCTTTCCCCACTGGAGCAGTGCAGCAAGAACAGAGGTTACTGCTCAGTTGCATCCACCACCATGGTGCAGCTTCACAACACATTGGAACTACAGAGTGCAGAAAAAGGTGCAAATCCCTGAGTAATTTCATCTTTCCAGCTGCCAAAACACAAACCTCAGAGGCTGCAGATGCCTCTCCTTTTAAGGCTTATGTTCAAACCTTACACAAAGCAGCCACAATAACATATTAAAGGTAATATTAAAAGGTAAACCCCGTATTTCATCACAGTTACAGAATTTCTCACAAGCACGTAGCCAGGCATTAAAATTGCACTTCCATTGACATCATAAGCACTCAGGCTCTCCGAGTGACACGGAATGACTCCTCTGGGGCTGTTAGAACACCGATGGAAGTCTGAGAGACACTTCATTGACACTGAAACAGCTCCAGTGCCTGCAATGTGATGGTAATGGCTCCTCTGGGGCTGTTACTGTGTCACTAGAAATAATATGAAACCCTTGCATTGATGTTACAAAAGCGCTTACACCGCTATCAGAAGTAAAACCGCAGGAATGTGGAGATAAAAAATGAAATTATTAAGCTAAAAAACCCCAAAAGCTCAAGTGCTCAAGGAAAACAAATTTTCAGGAGACCTGTGTGTTCGTTCGAGCTTCACTGAAACATGTTCATACATAAAAATACTGCCAAAAACCCAAACAAACACATCCACCCCCTCACAGATAAGACATCAGCAGGGACAAATGAAAGGACTGCCTAAAACTTCTCCCCATCCTTAAACTATAACAAAGGTATTGGCCCTTCATGAATTGTACTTATAATAAACTTTGCCTTTTCAGTACTTTACTAGCAATAAAAATGTTAATTAATGCTTCATAGCCTCTCAAGAAAAGTTAGGAGTCAAAATAAGTGATAGTCAGTCTGTGGTACTTCATTATTTACTTGCACTGTTTGGCAAATACATGTTAAAAAAGTACATTCTGCAGCCCTAACCTTCAAAAAATAATGCTCATGGGAGAACTGCTAATGTATTGAATTTATTATCTGAGGTCACAAACTAATTATCAATCCATGTGTGATTTGCGGAACTAAAGTAACAAATCCAATTAGTTTTCCCCAGTTACACATAACTGACAATTTAGAATTATAATACTATTATAAAGCATGAACAAGGGGCTTTTTGTATGTAGCATTTTTAAAAAACAACTGTGTTTTTCTCTTTACAGCTACATCATGAGTTCAATTTTCCTGTTAAAAAGGTCCCCTCAAATAGATTCTCCAAGGACTGCTGTTGTGTTTTGTACAGGATTGCCAGGATAACAGACCCAGGGCTGAGGGCCCACAGTCTATAACCTAAAAATCCACCAGGAAAAGTTTAGGAAAACTCACAACAAGCAAACACAAGCCAAAACAATAATGGCAATTAATTATCAATTAATTAAAAGCAACAGGAAGGTTACAGCATATATATTGGAATGATGCAATACTTAGAAACCAACTTCCCCACAAGAAATAAACCCATCAAGACAGACTTTTCCCTGTGGCAGAAACTCAAGAAAGGAAAAAACAGAGAAAAAAAACCAAACAAAAACCAACAAAACACCAAACCAACCAACCAACACGACTCCACTAGTACTAAAGGAATTATCAGCAAAGATTAGATTAGAAGCCCATCAGGTCATTGCTCTTATCAACAAGCTTCACTTGTGGGACAGGTGGGGTCAAGACAACTCAGGAAAAAAACCTGAGAGAAGAAAAATCAATTTGCAGTTTGTGGAAACGGGGACTGCTTGAGATACTGAACATGTGTATTGCTCTGGGACTCACTGGGTACAAGAATCCACATATTGAGTAAATATCATGAAAGCTGAAGGGAAACAGAAATCAAAGTTTCTAAACAGGTGTAAGAAAAAAACCAACACGGGGAAGCATTTCCCAACATCCTCAGAGCGGATGGAGAAAAAGAAGAATTGCAACTGGCCAGTTCCATGTATCCTTAAGGCACATTTATGGGCAGGAAGCCAAAAAAAAAAGTAGAATTCTGTATGTTTCAGCAACTGAAAAATATTTTCCTTCTATTACTGATCAAAGAGAGGTACCAAGTATTTACACTGATGGGCCGAGTGAAAAGCTGCTGAAAAACCCATCACCAATTCACCAAAGCAATTCATTAACAAGCCTGGGGGTCCAGTGAAGGATTTAAACACATGATTAACTTTAACAGTCTCTAAACTTGACAAAACCAACATGACTTCAGTGGATAACAAAGGAAAAAGCAAAGGGAATGTCCCAGTAGCTTTGTCTGCAACAAATGCCAGCTTTCACACCTGCCCAAAGCACACAGCTCAGCTTTAGAACGTGCAGTCAACTAAGAAACAGAGTGAGAGCTATCTCTGAGAAGTGTACCCCTACATGCACCAAAACAAATGGAAAAATCACTTGGAAACACATCCTTTCCAACACTGGGACCTCTCCAGCTCAGCCCTTGGAGCTCTGCAGCAGTGCTTCCCCCAAGGATGGGAACACTGTGTTACCAGGGACAAGGCAGGGCCAGCACTGCCACAGTCACAATTTCCCATGGAATTCACAACCCCCTCAAAAAACCCCAGCCCATGCCACTGTGCCCCTTGCAGTGAAGAGGCAAAGGACAGCACACTTCCCCTCCAACTGCAGCTTCCCAAACTGGACCCATTCCAAGCTGGCCCATCCCTCCTCTCCCACAGCCTGTGCCAACACCGCTGCCTCACCTGGAGCCTGGACAGGGGGTCCCAGGACGAGGTGCTGAGATGCCACATGTCCCCACCAGGGTGTGTCTTCCAGAAGGTTCCAGGCAGAGCTGAGAGGTAACCCTGCTCCAAGTGCACTACCACTACACAACAAGAACACAAGGAGCTTTTCATCCTCTTTTCCAAGCTGTTTTAAATAGTACCCAGGAAAGGGGGCAGCTTTACCTCCCACCCTCACACCTATCAGGCTGCTAACACAGAGCAGCTGAGTGTGCCCTGGCTTTAACCACCCCCTGCCCTGATGGAGCTGAGCTCACACAGCACCTGTGGCTCTTTGCTGCAGGCAGCTCCTCACTTGCCCAGGAGAAACTGCTCCAGGTTCCAGCTCTGCCGAGGAGAAACCATCTCCAGGTGATTCTCCAGTGCAATTTGGCAGGAATGGGTTGTGCCTGTCCCCTGTGTGAGCTGTGTTCTGTTCTCTGTGAGGAGGGTGCTTCATGGCCTCCTCCTTGCTGAAGTTTAGAGCCAGGGCTCTGATTTGAGATGTCATTTGTATAGGGAAGTGATGGGAAACCTTGTTTAGTCAAGTATTTTGTGTTTAATGAAACTCTGGATGTAGACTGAGAGATGAAGTTGGTTCCCTGGAAAAAGAGAAGAGAGATCTCAAACTCTCAATTTTTAACTAGAAAAGTTGGACTTTCACAGTAAATTCTAAGCTTTTTGTATGCTCTCCTTGAGTATGAAATTTAAAAGCTCAGAAACTGTCTTAAAATGAATGAGTTGTCTCTATTAAATCCATGAAAAAATTTATTGGTTTAATACTTTAGAGACTCAAAAATTAGCAAATTGGGGAAAACATAGACATTTTTGTTACTGGAATCGTTAATGTTGATGGAATAGAAGAGGTTGTATTTCTTTTGATGCTCCATACTTGGATGTGCACTGCCTGCTGCCTGAGTAATACAAATTTATTCCCTATTGTTTGGTATCATAAACTGTACCCTTCACCATCATTGTTCTGCTGTGGGTAAATTTTAACACTTGACACTCCCCACCAGGGCATTACAAACTGACAGGTATTTGTTATGGTTGCCAGTGCTTACTTGTATAATCTCCACACTGGGTTTAGATGGGTTTTGAAGGGGGTATTTTTATTTATTTGTTATTATTTTTGTTTTAAACATGGATGTAGCTAAGTGGTTTGCATTTGATAGCAGGTGTTATCTTAAAGAAAATACCATGATAAAACAATTCTGTGCCAACGGTGAACTTACCATATTTAATGAATGTGATGTATAAAAATCTTGTAGGGATATAGGTTGTATGTTGCAGGAGATGAAATAATCAGTTGTAGTTACACACTGGTAAAAAATTTCCAGCTTTAAATGTATTAGTTTCATGTTTCAGCACTGCCTGGTCTTCCTCCGTATATGCTAGGACATAGAATATTAAACCCTGTGACATTTTAAATAAAAACTCTTGCTGGTAGCTTTCATTCATCTGTTTGCTAATGCTGCCATAGTAGAATATTTGAAAATGAAAAAGCTTCATATCAATCTGCTTAGGCAGTTAGAACAAGAATCTGCCAAAAAACATTGATTATTTCTTCATATTGTTGACCTCATCTGATATTTTTATTTTTATCCTACACTAGTTTCTCACAGAGTTTGGAGTTTTATTTTAGGCTTAGATGGCAACGCCAGTGTCCTGTTAATTCAGGGCAGCTCCTTCTTTCTGCTCTTGCTGCAATTCTTCCACAACTCTGCCTATTTTTATATATATATAATTTTCAGGCATAAAACAAGCTCAAACAGAGCAGGTTAAGCAGCAGAATGATCTAAGCATTGGCAGGTTTAGAACTGTCATTGCAGGGTTTGCCATGGAGTGATGAAGACATGCAATCTCCCCAGCACAAGTCTGGGAGCCTGTGCCAGCTGGCTGCCTGCCCTAACCTCAGGGAATTGTAATAAATGATGCCCGAGCAAATGGGCACCATCTGGGTAAAGCTCAAGTGAGCTTGTCTGGACAAGGCTCCAGGGTCATGTAAATGAAATGGACTTTAATGTTAAGATGCATCTGTGAACGAACAATTCCTCCTTCTATAAATCTGGCTGGGTCCAGTGCAGGTGCAGAGAGCTGGCAGCATTTATAGAGTACCAAGAATTTAGAGATTTTTAAAGATGCCCACTGTTTACGTGTATAAACAGCCAACTCTGATGCCCATCTTTCACAGCAGCCTTGAAAACAGAAAGTCAGACTTGAAAAGAGGTGAAAAGGGAAGGGAGCAGCCACAGAAGTGTTTTACACTGGGTTTATTCACACCTGTTGAATCTCTCTGATTTTTACCAGCACAAATCCCAGAACTTTGCTACAGTACTGGTACATTTGGTAGGACTTTCAGAGTTTTGAGTGCAAAACACAAGTCCAGCACTTACAATACCAGGTGAGAAGAAAGTGCTGTTTTAGCAGCTACAATTTAATCCATCTTCCAAGGCCTTCTGTTCTGAACTTGCCCTTGTTGATTCCAGATTTTGTTTTTCCGCTTCTGATTGTAGTTTTACAGTATTTTACTTTTCACAAGCCATTTTTGTTTTAATAAGATACGGGAGGATTTGTATTTTTTTTATCTTGTTCACTAATAGCTTTCAGAAGTTAGTTAATTATTCTGAATTTAAAATAATGTGTGATTCTTGGCATGTTCAGTTACTTTGCCTGTTATATTTTTCTCCAGTCTGTGCTTGATGGTAAATGCCCCTTTGAAAGAACTCCTGAGAAAATCTGTGTATCCCTTGGAAGTCTGGGAATCTTGGCTCTTTAGCTGTAGTTCTGACTCCTTGGATGACATTTTTTCTGTACAAAGCCATGAGTCCTAGCACAAGTTTTCGCTAATATGAATATTTTTCTTTTAATCTTTTTTCTTTATGGATGAATATGTTGTATATGCCAGTGCTGCATGTTTCTGAAAAAACATCCCCAAAACTTCATCTGTATAGTGTTGAAATTTCATAAAACTCCATGCAGTGAAGACAACTGTAAGTCAATGTTGTCAATTATGGATGATTCAAGTATTACAGGCTTTCTTAAAGATACGAAAGAACTTTCAATTCCTGGTTCACAGCTTCATATTGAAACTTCTGTGACAGGTTCTGACAGCACGGTGACAGCCACGAGCAGCACTGCAGCTCCCAGCCCCTGTCACACACACGCACACACCAGATGGATTTCTATTTATGTTTTTTCCTTGTTTTAAAAGGACTTTACACCTGCACTGGAAGTTACTTTTGTGTGTCTGCCCAGGAAGGGAGGACATTCTGTTTCTGCTGAGTGCTGTTAAGTTTCTATCCCGCGCACCCACTGCCGCAGCTGCCCCCGCAACGTGCTGCCCCCGCAATGTGCTGCCCCTTTGTGTTTACAGGGGGCTCTGGGGGCTCTCAGGCAGCAGCTCCCCCAGTGAAACACTGGGATCATCCTTTCTATGGTGCCAGTGGGAGCTGTGCTAAGCTGCTCAGCTGAAGTCACTCTGCATCTTGCAGGAGACTGATTTAAAATCATTCTTCCCAGGGCAGCTGGAGTGAAAAATTTGTTTGGGAATTAAGCAGATGCCCCTCAAAACTATGCACTTCCTTTTAAAATCCAGTTGCCATAACAACTGTACAGCACTTTTGCTCTCAAACAAAGCACTTTTTTTGGGTATTAGGAAGCTTGCACTCCAGGAGAGCAGCTGATTTACTTTCCCTGAGGAAACACACCACATGACTTGCAAAATGTCAGGCACTGAAGAATACAAACTGGAGCTATATAAACCACATTAGAAATAAAATAGCTTATATCTTCCCTGGGTTCTTAACTTTTTTTTTTTCCCCTTAATAAATATGAAGATTAAGTCAAAATTTAGCATTGACAGTATTGAGGCAATGGCTCTGATAGATTGTGAACTATGAAAGGGTTGAATGCCAGATCTTGGAACCCTCAGGCATCTGTAAATAACCATCACTAAGAAACCTACAGCTGCCACATTTATGTTCTCTGGTAAGATGGTGCTGATTGTAAATACCATGTAATATCAAGCAGAGTAATGAAGTACCAAGCTGCTGAATTCCAGATGCAATTGTTTAAGGATCGGGTTCTTGATCCATTGACAACTGGATGAGAGTCACAATTTTTTATCCTCCTCTGCATTATTTGAGAGAAACTGTTTACAAGGGCCTGGAATGTCAGGACCCAGGGAATGGCTTCCCAGTCCCAGGGGGCAGGGCTGGATGGGATCTTGGGAAGGAATTGTTCCCTGGGAGGGCGGGGAGGCCCTGGCACAGGGTGCCCAGAGAAGCTGTGGCTGCCCCTGGATCCCTGGCAGTGTCCAAGGCCAGGTTGGCCACTGGGGCTTGGAGCAGCCTGGGACAGCAGAGGGAAAAACCTTACAGAAGTTTTCTTCTGGAGAGTAAATCAAACACCTGCCTACAACTGGTTCAAACTGCAAGACTTATCCTTCTCTTCTAGACTTAAGACCCCACTAACTCTCCAGCTGAATGGACAGAGACCATGACAATAAGCATGGCAATGAGTAGATTCCAGCTTTGTGAACCTTAGCAGGTGATAGCAGAGGCTGGTGATGAGTTTCTTACATCATCACTGATATGTGTCAGCACTTTTCTACACGTGTATTCGAAGCTTGCTTTGCACTGCCTCATTCTCCTCCAGTCACACTGTCTGCATAATTTCCACTTTTCTTTTGTACTTGGAGTGCTCCCCTTCACTTTGTATTCACCACCAAGTATTTTCTTGACCAGGTAAGATAGATTTTCCACAGAGCTTTATTTCTGACAGAAGGCAGTAATCATGTTTCCAGAATGCAAACATTTTCAGATAGTTTTGTCTGACAGAGTCTGAGCAGAATTAGACTCCCATGTATTATTTATAAAATAATATCCAGAAAGAACAGATGCAGAAGGCAGCAGTGACCCCAACATCTAAAGGCATGAGGATGCCTGACTTGCACTGGTTAGAAGGTCTTTACTGGTTTGCAGGGGCTTCAGAAAGCTTCAAGTCTGCGTTCCCAATAAATTTAATTACCTGGAGACCAGAAGTAAAGTGCTGCTCGTGTTTGCCCTGGAAGTCATTTGGCACTTTGACTGCGCCTTTGCTAACCCCAGAACTGCCAGTACAGAGGAGAGGAGTCTCATCAGGGTGTGCACCCTGTGTCCATCACCCAGAAAGCAAACACCTGTTTGTGCTTTTGGCCCCATTTGTTTAATTGATAGTCATTAAATGTAGTGGCTCCGTTACTTAGGAGGGCTGTTGTACTCCTCACACATGCTAATTTAATAATTGTGCCCACTCGTGTTTTTGTATTAATTTATTGTTAGAACTTTACTAAGTCAGAGGTGGAGTTCTTTTTGTCCTGAAATGGTTTTTGGGAGCACAGCTGGACCCGTGCTCCTGTGTGTGAAAGCAAATGATAACCTGCAGTCTGTATTGTGCAGTAATCCACCAAACACCCACATCAAATTATCCCAAAATTCATCTTTCCTTGCATATGTCTAGAGAATTGTATCTCTTCTTGCAGCAGAACTACAACATCTGCATTTCTATCTTTTAGTCCATGAACAATGGACTGAGAGGGACTGAATGGGACATGAAAAAGAGAGGAAATGGTTGGGAATCTTTAGTTTTCAGGTAAGAAATATCTTGTTGGGAATCACAAATGAGCAGATTGTCACCAAAACCTGGGAATCTGTTGGCCTCATGCAGAGACATCACACATGATGATGGCATGAAGCATTTAAAAATTCAATCTTGTAATTAAAATGTTTTGAAAAATATCCATCATGCAATATTTCATGTTTAAGTAGAGAAATACATATTTAGCAGTTAATAATCTATTCAGATGAACCAGAGTGTCAGTAAGGAAAATTTTATGCTCTTTAAGCACAATTTTAAAATTTGGTGAGGGTTAATTATTGTATTTCTGTGTGTGTCATCTCCCTAAAGTGAAAAGGTACATTACTTTCAGTCTCCTAATGAAAATGCCTCTCAGCAATAAACACCTAACACTGCTTGCAGCTTGTTTAGTGTTTCAGTTAATAATGTGTGCTATTGCAAAAGCAATTAAGAGTCAAAAGACAAAATGTGTTTTCTGGAAATGAGGGGAAAATTCAACAGTATTTTTAATGATTTTTTAGAAATTAAAATTTGGAAACTAAAATTTTGAATTACCTGATTGTGAGTAATTGTTTTCTCAAGGTTATTGACGCAAATAGAGTTCAAGCTTCTGTAATTAGTTAATTTAATATTCTTCTCCAGAAACGTCAGCCACTGGTGGTTTGCACCAGTACAGGGCCAGGAGCTGGACTGGGGTGATCCTCCTGTGTCCCTTCCAGCTCAGGTTATCCCATGACTCCATATTAATAGTTATCTTCCAAGGAAGATGCAAAACCAAATCAAAACCCAGTATTTCTATGATTTCCAGTAGACTAGAGATTGCTAAAACACAATATAAATAATTATGGATGCAGATTCCATAGACATATTATCACTGTCCATTTTGTGTGTGAAGAAAAGAGAAAAGAGATTTTACAATTTCAGGACATGTGGGTTTTTTCTTCCTTGCATATCTTAAAAGTAAATGATGTTTTTATTTTTTTGTTTGTTTCTTTGGTGGTTTTTTGGTTTGTTTTACATTGTATAAGAAACAATTTAAGTTCTTTGAACTCAGGAAAAAATAAATTATATTCGGTATCAAATTGTGTCTTGGGAGATAGAGCTATTGCTATTAAAAATCAAGACAGGTAGAATAAAAAAAGTGTCTGATTGCTTTCTTGGCAATTCCATTGTTTTCTTTCTGCTTTCAGAAAATTGTCTTGAGATTGGATTTCCCCTTATTCCCCTGTACAGTAGCATGCAATAGAAAGTAATTTTTTTGTTTCAAATACATTTTCTTTTTGGTTCTATGAAGGCTTATTACATAACCCAGAAGCATTTCACCTTCAGAGCACAAGAAGAGTGCCCAGCTTCTGGGCTTAAACAAAACTTTTAGTTTTCACTCACATAAATAATATTTTATATATATCTTCTATTCAGATGATGGGGCCATCTAATTTCTTCACATTAAAAAGAAAATATCAGTGTTCACTGTGCCATGGCTCTCAGTATATTAGCACTGAGTGTTCTCTTGCTGAAAAAGCAAGAATTGCCACTTTTTTCTTCAACTTATAAATTTCAAGATAGGTAGCAAGAACATCTGTTTCAGCAATGGTTCCTCAGGATTTTGAGAACTCTGAGCCCACCTTGTCCTCAGTGCCTGTTGGAAGTGTGGAGCCTCTGTGAGCTTCTGTCAGTGCAGTTCATTAGGTTTAAAGCAACACAATCAACCTCAGCAATCAGTTAAAAGCCAGTTGATGCAGGAGCCCCTGTATTTGTCTGCTCTGCTTCAAATGCAAAGGGCAATGATTTAAATATTGGAATAAAAATCTGATTAGGACCTTATGCTGCAAGAAATTTCTTGATCTGATAGATGAGATAAAATTTCTTAGTATTTAACAGGATTTGAGCAACCACCTGGGACAGTGGAAGGTGGCCCTGCACAAGGCAGGGACTGGAATGAGATGAGCTTTAAGGTCCCTTCCAGCCCAAACCATTCTGTGATTCTGTGATCCCTTGCACCTCATTATAATTAAGCCTAAATATGTGAAGAAATATTGTTATCTGTTCCCTTGCTCTTAAGTTGCTCATTTGAGTGAGAAAGAAGTGATTTTTATCTTTTATTGGTTGATATTTTAAAAAGACAAGTATAATCCTGGACATGAACTGGGACATCAGAGTTGTGTAAGGTTTTAAACAGCAAGATTTTTAGTGTGGTCTGTGACATTTTGCATGAAAATGGAAATGTATTCTCTAATGATTGTGAGTACCACCTATTTCAGCATTATTACAAACTACAAAATAGATTTAATGAAGTAGTAGTAGTTACCTATCTACCCTAGCTGATTATCCTGGTTAAGCAAGTCCTGATTTTGATATTGAGGTAACCTGGTAGTAACTTCACAGTGAGGTAACTTCCCATCTCAGTGTGGCAATTTAATACAAAGAAGCTTGTCTACAATGTGCTCTGCAGCTTCCTCTGACCCTCTGTAACTGCTGGGGAGGTTCTATTTAACAACTGGACTAAATGACTTCTACATTAGAATTAAAGACATATAATCATGCCATAAAAAATAAAAAATAAAAAAAAAGAAGGAAAGAAAAGAAAAGAAGAAAAACCTTAATATAAGTTACCCAGCAAAGGTAAAAAAAAATAAATCCCCCTGTCTTGCCTTTCTTATTTCAGTGCATCTGCCTATATTTAGTACCTATCATCTCTTTTTAAAATCATATCTTGTGTCCACCAGAGAACAGAGTCTTCAATCAGAAACTGTAAAGCCAAATGAACTTTTAACTTCCAAGTCAAATGAAAAGGTTCCTATTTAGCTGTACTGTAGCTTTTAGTGCTAATTTACAGCTGGCATTGTTGGATAATGTTGTAAGGCTTGTGTGCTGCTTGTTAGCCCTGTTATAAGAGTGCCAATCTTAAATGTTATTTAAATAATTTCAATTTCAAAGGCACAGGGAAATAGTAACAAAGCTGTTTCAGTGACAGGTAGTTGTAGTATTCTTTGTATGCTCCTCAAGGGAGCTTGGTCCTGTGGTGCTTTTCAGCTCATATAATCAATATCTTTGATATTTTTACACCATGAGACCTTTGCAAAGTGTTACTCACTGAGGCCATCACGATGTTGCTTTAAATGATCCTGTTAACACCAGGAAATTCTTTCTTCCTTCTTTTAGTGCTAAGCCTCCAAGGCCTACGTTTCTGTTATTACCACAAAATAAAAGTCCTTACTAAGCTTTCTGAAATCACTCTGCTTAGACTGCTTCCGGCTGATGCGTAGAAATTTATTCTGAATTACTTCAACTGTGATTTGAAATAATAGTGTGAGTTGTCAGTTACCGAGGAAAACAGAGACTGTGTTTATTCCTGTGTGCTCTTAACATTAACAGTGGAAACGATGGTCACTGGCATCCAAAGGATGCTCAGGCACTGGCAGGGGGTGCCCAGGGAGATGCTGGAGTCCTCATCCCTGGAACTGTTCAAGAAAATGGACATGGCACTGAGTGCTCTGGGCTGGTGAACAAAGTGGCGATGGCTCAAAGGCCACACTCTGATGCTGGAGAGCTCTGATGCTCTTTTCCAACCTCAGTGGTTCTGCGGTTGCTGTTGTCAGCAGCCAGTGGGGCTGGAATAACCAGCTCTCAAGTGTAACTTCTGCCTTTCCTCTGTGCCTTACTGTGACTTTCCATCTGCAGTCAATTAGAGTGTCTGAAAAGATCAAATGGAGATAATTAATGAATTGCATGTCAGTGGATTAGCTCTGTAAAGTAAATATTCTAGCGCTTCCTTGTACAGATTAAGTTATTTATTGCCTTGGGTATTCATTAGGGCTCAGCACAGCAACTTCATGCTCTAACACCAGCACACTCACACTTCAAGGCTCCAGCTACTTCCTATTTCCCACTAAACAGTTTTATTTTTCTAGTTTGTATACAGTGGGAATGAATTATTAAACAAGCAGGAAAAAAGCTGCACTAAGTCCTGCTTGCTTACAAGGGGAGTTACTGAGGAGCTCCTGAAGTGGGTGGGTGGGTGAGCTCCACTGAGGCACCAGCAAGACAGTAGCATTGATTGATTGATTGATTGATTTAGAAAGGGTGAACATGGTAAAGTGGAGACACTTGGCTGGCAAAGAAAAGGAAATGATACAGGAAGCAGGTCACATGTTTGGGGGTGTAATTCTTGAGTAGCTCATCAGGTTTGGGTTAGGACAGGATATTTGTAGTTCTGAACATACAAATATACTCGGGTCTGCCTTGGTTCTCCAGTTGGGAGGGACCTGCTGTGTTTTCATGGAATCCCAGACTGGTTTGGGTTGGGAGGGACCTTAAAGCCCATCCAGTGCCACCCCTGCCATGGGCAGGGACACCTTCCACTGTCCCAGGCTGCTCCAAGCCCCAATGGCCAACCTGGCCTTGGCCACTGCCAGGGATCCAGGGGCAGCCACAGCTTCTCTGGGCACCCTGTGCCAGGGCCTCCCCACCCTCCCAGGGAACAATTCCTTCCCAAGATCCCATCCAGCCCTGCCCTCTGGCACTGGGAAGCCATTCCCTGGCTCCTGGCCCTCCAGCCCTTGGCAATTGTCTCTCTCCAACTCTCTTGTAGGCTCCCTTCAGGGACTGGGATGCCATCAAAGGACTTCTCTGTCTCAACATGTGAATTAGAGATGTTTTGGCTATGTTCAACCACTCTCATGGTTCTAAACTAGAACTCCGGAAGTCTTAAAAAAATAAAATAAATCTTTAAGTAATTGCTTATGACCATTCTTAATATGCCATAGGAATACCTACAAATATTGGCAAGAATTTCCTTCCTGGGGGTTTCAGAGTAGAAGCAGCCTGACGATTATGGGAAAATCATGCAAAAATATGGGGAAAGCAGCTGAAGGCATTCAGCACATCATTCTGAAGTCCATATGAGAGGTTTGAGAGACTCCTAAACCTGTAACAAAGGTGATTTTTGCAAATGTTCATCTGTTCTGCCAGACAAGACAAACCCTGTTAACATTTGATTGTTGTTCATTTTAGCACAAGTAAACGTGTGTGTGCTGCAGGGGAGCTTTCAGAGCAGCTCAAACATCACTGCTTTGGGTAAACCACACCAAAGAGCTGCAAAGGGCTGTGGGCAGGTAAAACTCACTGGTAGAGGATTTTGGAAATGAGGTCTTGCTCAGCTCCTTGCAAGATTTGTGTCTTATGCCTATTAAATGACAGATAGGAACTTGCAATAGAAGAACAAATGTTGAAATTATTATTGCAGATATAATGGGAGGAGTGTTTGATTATTCAGTTCTCTTACACCATGAGGGGAAATCTTTCCTCTGACAGATTTTTATAGCCATGATATGCAATCACTGTATTGCTACAGTGAAAAGCTCTAAGATTGAAACCAGATGGAATGAGATGAAAACCAGAAAACTCTTTTATTAAAAACATACTGCTAAGTCTTATCTTTTATGACTTTTTGCTTTTATTTTTGCTCATTATTTTAAAGCCTCTAAATTATCGGTCCTAAACTGTTGATTCATATTTGTTAATTAAACACTTTTTATACTTTATTCTGTGAGTCTGATAATGAAATAACAGCTATTGAAGTAGGTTTAATACCACAACCTTATGAAAATAAAACCTGGGGAAATAAATTTTTCACTTTTTTCCCTTTATTATTATAAAAGGAATACATTAAGTGGCCCTGTCCACCTGTCTTGCACTGAATAAAATGAAAGACAAAACCAAAGCAAGAATAATTTCATTAACTTAAAAGGGTTTACATACTACAGAAAGGCAAAAATAGTAGGAAAAGAGAACACAAACTGTAGTTAGTTCCTGAGGACTTTTGCTGAGTTCTTCATCCAAAGGAAGTGATAAAAAGATAAAATAGGTCTAAGACTGAAGTATCAAGCTGGAAATGGACAAAGACATTGTTTGCTAAATTGTTGAGCTCATAGACTAAGGTGATATCTTAGAGTGGGGTTCTTTTGGGTTTTTTTCCTCATTGATAAAGTATTTTTGAGAAATAGATATAAGACTCTTGCGTACATATTACAGAATTCAGGATCCAGAGATGGTGATTTATTATTCCACCATTATCTGCAGGATACTCTAAAAGAATTTCCTTTGTTTCCTACCTCTATAAAAAAAGATTTACATAGCACTGTGTGCTCTTCCCCATTTTGGATACTGCTCTGACACATTTCTACTCTGAGAGAAATTTATTCCCAAGAAATGCTGATGATCTTTCTTAACATATATCAAGATGCTGAGAGCATTCTTGTAGTGTCCCGGGCTTTTCCTGTAGCACTTGCCTTCCCCTTGTTTTAACACTAATGTTAAAACCAGTTTGGTATATTGTGAATTCCAGCTGTGGTGATATTCCCCCTCCTACCCTTCAGTCCATAGGTCTCTTGCCATGGCACTTGGCTTCTGTTCTGCAGAGCAATTTTATCATTTTAAAGCTGAACATTTATTTACAAGCAACCAAAGAAGAAAGTCTTGGTGCAAGAGAATTAATAAAAATTTCATATGACAGACATTGGAAGAGGAGATAAAATTTTTAAAGCCTGAGGTTTTCATAGCAGGTAAAGTTCTTGCACAATGGAGCTTTAATTTATGTAAACAGGGTGGATGCTTCTGCTGGTTTGCCTGACAGTTGTTTTTAGGGGGGATTTATCCTTTAGTATCTTTTGTCGCTTTGTTCTCCATTATATTTTACACTGGGGTGAAGGACTGAGGCCAGATTGATCTGTTGCAGAACAAGTGCTCATCCTTTCATTTTGTGGCCTGACTCCTTGCATTGCTCTGTAACATCAAACTTGCTTTTTTCCTGGCAATCTATTTCTTTCCCTCGGTTGCCTTCAAGCTCTTCCCTGAGTGTTTTACCCAATCATCACATTGTAGTACCACTGTTTTCTCCTCCATGAACTCTCAGTCTCTGTTATGTTTCTCTGGTTTTTGCCAGTTCTAAGTTGTAACTAATTCCTCTCTTCCTGAGTGATTGAAACCAGCAGCACCCTCCACCCTTCCCTATCCCTGTATCCTGCTCATCACTAGAATTCCTTCTGGGCTTTTGCCACAGGTTAAATCTGTTCTATTGCCTTACAAATGCTGACCTGTGCCTTTCCTTGCACCTCCATCACATCCTCCACAGCGAAAACCCTGCTTGTGACTTCAGGGGTTCCTTCATACACAGCTTTGTCTTTACAAGTCTTGTATTTGACATGCAGGAGACAAAAGAATCCTATTCCCTCCTTCCTCCTTTTCAGCAAGTGCTGGAAATGCTGGAAATGCTGGATCGTCTGAATGCAGTGCTTGTTTCCAGGGATGTTTTTCATATGGGATCTTCTCTTTCAAGTTGTGCAGTTGTTTACACTCTCATTTTTTAAAGAAAAAGGGATTTTAGAAAAAATGGTCGATTTATTTTCATGCTCTACACCAAAGAAATAATAATCACTTTTTTTATGCCGTGGAGTTACATGTGAGAGTTACCTAATCTTTAGTGGTAAGCAGCTACTTACTTAGTATTTACATTAGCAATTATTTATAGGAAGCGTATTACAAATTGTCTCCAGTACCAAGCTGCTATGCTGTGAGATGTTGGGGGGTTTTGGTTTCTTGGGGAGTTTCTTTTGGGTGATTTCATGAAGATTTTTTACATTAATATATTTTCAAACAACTTGAAATCAGTTCTTCACTTTTCTACTGATCAAGGTACTTCTTTAATATTTACTTCAACATATTCTCTATCAGACCCATGCTGGAATGTTGCATCCTGCCAAGATAAGGGATGTTTTATTCTGTTACACCAGGGAGAAAGAAAAAATTAATTTTTACATATCATTCAGTAATGATTAATCTCATGTTGAATAATAATTTTTAATTTCAATTTCTTGAATATATTTATTAATTTACCTCCTGCTAATATGCTGCTTTAGATGCCACTATTTTGAATTTATTTCTGTACTTAAGTATCATTTGCATAATGGCATTAAGAGGTCCACTCCTGAGTATTCGTTGGTGGGATGTTGGACAGAGTGAATAGGTTGTAATTAGTGGCATCTGACCTTCAACTTCATTAATATGCAAATAGAAATACCACAGGGTGCAAAAGCATGGTGCTATTAAAGCATCTACTTCTGTTTGTCAGATTTCAGTCACGGCGGTTTGCTTTTTATTTATTTTATATGATACAGAATGTTATGTGATTTTATATAATAAAATCCCCATGTAGAAGTGAATATATAAAATTGTACACGTGCAGAGGCGAAGAGGGTGCTTGTATTCCATAGAGATAATGGGGAAAGCTGTGTAAGCACAGCATGGACAGAGCTCTTTTTGGGTTTTCTCACGTGAATCTCCTTTCCCTGAGATCCTGATTCATCTAAAGCCCTACCACGACTGCAATTCTACCACAGCCTTATACAAGCAAGGTTGGGAGTGGATCACACTGGTTTGTTCAGCTTCCCCAGCAGCAGCTGCTCACAGAGGATTGAAAAATATTTTTTCTAAGCTTTTTTTTGGGGCTTTCTCCTCTGCATGTATTATGCCCTGTGGGTAGGTCAGACACATTTCACAGAAGCCCAGGGTGGGTGAGGCTGGAGGGGCCCCCAGGGGCTCCTCTGGTGCCACCTCCCTGCTCCAGCAGGGCCATCCCAGAGCACAGGGCACAGCAGTGTGTCCGTGTGGCTCTGCAATATCCCCAGGGAGGAGACTCCACAGCCTCTGGGCACAATCTGTTCGGGGCTGGGCACTGCCCAGGGCAGAAGTTGTGCCTCCTGTGCAGGGGGAACTCCCCAGGCTCAGGCCCTGCCCATTCCTCTTGTCCTGTTGCTTGATCTTCGTGCTCAGGAAGAGTTTAAATGAAGCAGCTAAGGTTATGGGATAAGTTTTTTTTTTTCTTCAAAGCAAGTTTCTTAATTGTTTAGCCTATTCACTCATTTTTCAGACAGCCCCTTGGGTAGGGCTTTAAAGGCAGTGTGAGCAGCACATCCAGAGATGTAATTCTGCCCCTCTGTCCCCTCAGCTGAGACCCCCCCTGCGGAGCTGCCCCAGCCCTGGGCCCAGCACAGGAAGGAGCTGGAGCTGTTGGAGAGAGTCCAGAGGAGGCCACAGAGGTGCTGAGGGGACTGGAGCCCCTCCCCTTGGAGCCAGGCTGGGAGAGCTGGGGCTGCTCAGCCTGGAGAGGAGAAGGTTGTGTGGAGACCTCACAGCACCTTCCAGGGTCTGCAGGGAAGGCAGAGGGGGATTTTTCATCGGACACTGGAGTGACAGGGGAAGGGGGAATGGCTTCAGATTGAAAGAGGGAAATTTAGGTTACAAATACAGAAGGAATTGTTCCCTGGGAGGGGGGGGAGGCCCTGGCACAGGGTGCCCAGAGAAGCTGTGGCTGCCCCTGGATCCCTGGCAGTGTCCAAGGCCAGGTTGGCCACTGGGGCTTGGAGCAGCCTGGGACAGTGGAAGGGGTCCCTGCCATGGCAGGGGTGGCACTGAATGGGCTTTAAGGTCCCTCCCAACCCAAACCATTCTGTGATTCTATGATGAGAAATGTGCCATTCCTCAAAATTTCCTGTCCCTTGAGTACTTCATCTCTCATAAACTTATTTAAATGCTGAAGAAGTGTCAAAAATGTTTGGTTTTCATTTTTAATGACTCTATTTTTGGAGGGTTTAAGTGTCGCGTTCACATCCATTCCGGGCATATCTATCAATCATCTGTATAAATCACGCTGCCAAACTCGCCCTTATCTGCGTGCACAGCAGAGTCACAGTGTGCTCTTTTGGATCAATAAGCAACTTTTCCCTGGAAACACTCCTCTCCCAAGTGGGCACAGCGAAGTTGCTAAGTGACTGCTCTCGCTGCTGTGTAGCTGTATTCACATCAGCCTGGCAGAAAGCAAAGCTTGGAAAGAAAGCAAGAGACAGCACAGCCGGAGGATGATGATGTGTTTGCTCCCTGGGAACAATATTATTGCCATTTAGAACTTCTAACTCAGCCCTTGCTGAGTGCACTTGCTCTTTGGCAGGATCAGCAGAGGTGTATTTAACTGTTATTCCATGAAGTAGAATCCCTGTGCCTGCTCTTCCAGGCAGTGGCAGCACCATGAGAGAAAGGAGCAGGGTTTGACTTCTCTCCTGTGTGAATGACTTCACAGCCCATTACTGGTCTGTATCTGGGATTTTCCTTCTTGTTCTTCCACTACAACAGTGGTTACAATTTAAATTAAATTAAACATGCTGTGTGAGGGGAAAGACAAGGCTTAAAAAAAATTCCCATATTCCTGCTAATAGCTGAGATTCTTTGGAATTCTGAAGGCAAGGTGACATCCATCTGCCTGCACCACTGAGGAGCAGCAAAAAACTTGTGGTTTTTTTTCCTCTGACACTCTCTCACCCCCTCCTTCAGATGGTTTTGCCTCTGTATGGAATTAATAATATCGGAGTGGTAAGATGGGATAATTATCTTTAGCAACCAGCTGTAGTTCAGGGGATGCAGGATTACATGGCAATGTCCATTGGAAATTCCTGGAGCAGTCACACAGCCCGGATCCACAATTAAAACTAAAATACTACTGCAGGGAACTGATGGAGCAGTTCAAGTGACAGATAGTAGGAATCACACTGATAGGGACAAAGTTTCTTTATACCTGCCAGGTAAGATGACTTTGGATTAAAGGATTTTGATGTCCCATGATCACAGATTCTTCTGGACACATTTTATACCTAAAGCATTTTAATGTAGATTATCAAATTATGGTATTAGATCAATGCCAATTTTCTATTTTCACTACAAACCAGAAATGGAACTGGATAATCTGTGGTGAGCAGTTCTCATGAAATCCAGTTCTTAAACTGGCTGGGTGAACTTTCATTTCCAAGCTCCTCTGGTTTTCATTCACGTAAAAGCAAATTATTTGGACGTTGTGCTGGGGAAATGGAAGGTCTGCAGGATCAGAGACTATATTTTCAATGCAATTACTTCATGCTTCATTGCATAAAGGATATACAGATTTCCTTAAGACTTTTTCTGTCACTTGATGCCAACTATCCATTTCTCCAAGTTACACAGAATGTGAAAATATAGAGCAAAGCTGAAACTCTCATCTGCATAATGCTTTATTTCTAGGAAACCTTTGCATTTTAGATATGCTTTTAATTTTTTTTAATTTAACCTTGCACATGTCAAACTGAAAGAATTACAAAATTGGTGTATGAGACTGCTAAGAATCAAAGTTCCAAGTTCCAATTTAGAGTGTCTGATTACTCTGAATTTTTAATTCATTTGAACAATATGCTTCAGAAGAATCATTATCACCCTGAAATCCCCAATATTATCTATTATTTGCACAAGTGGCTCTTCCTGCCATGCAACCTCCGGCATGGTGAATGGGGTGGCAGTTCCAGAGTGGATGTGCCCTTTTGGAAGCAGATGGAAGGTCAGTGCCTCCTCAGACACTCTGAATTCTCTCATGGCCTTGACAAAGTTCATCATTATTGAAGAGATTATTGCAGCATTTCTTTTGCAGAAAAGTTCAATAAGGGTAATAAAAAATAAACATACAATTAGAAATATTTTTATGTTGTTGGTTTTAGACATAGAATGGATTCCTGGTTTTTTCCAAGTCAGTAGTAAATTCAAGTCACCTTCAGTTTTGCCAAGATTTCATTCAGGGGCTCTGTACAAATGCAAACATTGTGAAAATGCATAAATAATATTTCACATTCTCTGAACACATCTTGTGGGATTAGCAAGTGGCTGTGCTTTTCCGGCATCATTGTATTATAAGTGTTCCTCCTGGATGTCTCTACAAATATCTGATCAGTCTTGTTGTTCTGGTGTAAATCCAGGTTATTTACTGTTTTCCACAAGGAATCACTGCTACCATAAAATTTCATGATGCCTTCTCATATTTCACAGTGTTGTTGCCTAATATGACATAGTCGAGAGTGGGGTTTTATGCTTAGAAAAATCTTTTTTTTAATTCGAAGAATTTAAAATAAAGAATCTGTTAAAAATTTAAACGTTGCTTATTGTAGAGTCTATGTTGAATTCCTATTTTTGAAGTATTCTTTAATATATTAAGAGGAACAAATGATAGCTTTAGAACTGTTTAGACTTATTTTTTGTGTCATTTTTGTCTTATGGCACTGACAGCTTTCATATCAGTAACACAGGGTTAGGCAACCAGTGTTTCATGATCCTTTAGATCACTAGATATAACTTGGATTATTATATATTGTTTAAATTATTTAAAAATTAATTATGAGCAAGGCGGTGTGTGGAGTAAGATGAAGTAGTAACAAAATTAATGGGCTTATTCTCCCTCACTGGGAATTTGGAAAATTTCCTTTTGGCTACCTGTGCCTTTGGTTCATGTAATGGAATTGCAGAAATCAAGCAGGAGTTTCTAAAATGTTGAATTAACTTTCTTTTAAAGTCTAGGCTTCCCCTAAGAATTGTGATAGGTCAGAACTAGTGGGATGTAAATGATAATGTAAATTGTAGAATCATAGAAGGATTTGGACTGAAAGGACCTCATCTCGTTACAGCCCCTGCCATGGGCAGGGACAGCTTCCACTATCCCAGGTAAATATGAAAGTGCAGTTTAGAGCTATTTTTCCATTGTGTTCTGTTCAGGAACAGGTTTCCTATATTATCCTTCTTGTTACTGGTAACACTCTTCCACAAGATGGATATTCTGAGAATGTTACTTCCTCAGCTCAGCCAGGAATGCCAAGGATGACCAAGACTGAGGAAGTCAGCCCATGCCTAGGGAATCTTAGAGTATGTTTGGGAAAGGACAGCAAAATAACAAACCTATGTTTCATCTTTTGGGAGGAGAACTGTGGAAAAAAAGCAGGATTTTTGTTAGTGACAAGTGTTGAAGTGCCCATATTCCCAAATTAATCCTGGCTGGCACTGGGCTATGTGTGGGGAACTCTCTGCAGAGTTGGTTTTGCTAATGGGGGCTGTGACAGACATCAGGGCTCTTCATTAGGAGACAGTTTCCTGCCTTTGATTCCTTTTTTCCTGTAGCAGTCTCCATTGATTTCCGTGGAGCTCCAGCACATGCAGATCAATGACAGGATCTGTGCTGGTGATGGACTCACAAAAAGCAACAGTAGGGAATTTATGGTGGCCTGGCTGCTCTCAGCACTTTTCTTATGCATTTTCAAATTGCAGAGGCTTTAGAAAACAAAGAAAGAAATTGCTTTGAAAAAGCCGTAATTGTTTGCTTGGGGAGCCATGAGAAGGAAGCAGTAAAGGAAAAAATAGTTTGAAGGAAGGAATCTATAAGGCAACATAATAAATTTTCCTGAAAAGAAGAAAGAGATGCTCCTGATATCCTGAAGTGTCTTATTTTTAAAGGGCATGCCAAATTCGTTATCTGCTTCCTAACAGTTGGTAATGAATACTTGTGGTAATTTTGCAGTAATTTTGCATTAAACATCTGCCATAAATGCTTCTACTCAATATAAAAATTTCTATTATGAAGGAATTGCTATATGCATCAGACCAACTTAGGAAAAATGATCTTTGCAGAACAGTTTCCCAAACTAAAAGAATAAAATAATTGTGTTATCTAGAGTTGAACCAATATAATAATGACACTTGTATCGACCCTCTGCAAGAGAGTTGTTCCTTTTGTACCTTCATTTGCTAAATTCTCTAGATGATTGTGCAAACAAGGTGTTCTATCTCTCATATAATCTCCTCTATCTCTGTGTCTTTTAACTCAGCTTAAAAAATTATTTTATAGATTAACCCAAATACAACTTTTATGTAACTACAGTTCCGCAATGACAGAGGTATTTAAAATAGAGGTGTGAATCTCTAAACATGCCCTTATAGCTATAGAATCTTTAAAGGAAATATTAGTATGTGTTTCCATGGGATCTTTGAGGCAGAAGTTATTCTCTTTTCAATTTCACACCATTCTGTCATTTTCTGGTAATAGAAATGTGATTCTTGGGGCAGCCCTGTGCAGGGCCAGGAGTTGGTTTTCAATGATCCCTGTTGGTCCCTTCAAACTCAGGATATTCTGTGATTCCATTAATTTCATTTTATAAGTCTGTCTTTATTTTGCCATCTTCATGTTCACCTTAAATGCACAGAATCACATATTTAACCAAAACTCCCATTGAAGTCATGGTTGCCATTCACAAAAAGCAGCTCTGTCACAAACCAGTGCATTGCTTGTGGGATGGACACGGATTGAAAACAGCTCCTGATCAACAGGGCAGCTGTGCACTGCAAAATTAACCACCCCTGGCCTCAGCTGAAGGGCTGAGATGCAAATTTATTATGAAAATTCAGAAGTAGATTTGAGAAATACCTAAGTAGAGCATTTAGAGGGACTCCTTGTTCCACAGCAGCCTGAGGTTCAAGTTTCCTGCCTGTCTGGTTGCATTAGACTGTACAGGAGGGGGAAATGATGGCAAATTTTGGGTTCCATCCTCTGTGTGGGTACGTCCTTGAAGCAGCAGAATAAATCAGATACAGGTTATTCTGGTAACCTGAGAAGGCTTTTCATCATCTCCTCTCCTGGCTGTTAATAGAATAGTTTTCCCTTACATCATAAAGAGGTTATAATACAAGTCTCATGTGAACAATTGCTAAGTGACATTATTTTTGACATGAAGTATTTCACCTCCAATTCCAACAGGGAATTGCTGATGCCAGGAGGTTTTCAAATACACCTTACAGCACTGTCAAGCCACCTAACAGATCATTTTCTGGCCAAAAATACAGTGGGACTTTTTCACTTCTGTGGGATCTATAAGTGAAGATGCCTGAAAGAAAACTAAATCCTCAAGAGGTGACTATTTGGGAAAGTAAATCCATTTGGTATTGCTGGTAGGGTCAAAGCCATTCCATGTGGGTGGGTTCTTTGCTTCAAACGTGTTCCTTTCTCGTTTCATTGGGAAAAGCAGCCAAGTGTGTGAGTGCTCACTGTGGAGGAATGGCACATTTCTGAGAGCAGTCTGCTTACATTTCAAATTGCAATTGGTTTGCTTAATTAGGAGTTAGAATCATGTCAAGCCTGAGGTGTTGCCCAATCACTTTCCCTCGTCCTCACTCGAGTGATAACGAAGCTCAGACACCTCATTTTGGTTCTACAGCTATAACGAAATCAAACATCACTGTTTGTGTTAATTGTAGCTTTGGGGGATTTTTGCAGTTGTTTGTCATTATTATTGTCCTAAAACACATATGGTGCTGCCAGGCTGCACAAAAAGAAACATTTGGGGAGTGTTCTAGTTGCAAATGGAACACAGAGCAATGAGAGCATGGAGCAGGTCTGGCTGTGCTGCCTGATTTGGCCACGGTTCCGTGCCTGCCTGGGCCAAGGCTGCCTCCCCTCAGATCTGAGAGCTGAAAGCATTTGGTGCAAGGAGAAGAAATAATCCGACAATCAAAACTGGGAAAATTGGTGTCAGCAACAACCAGCACAGAGCAAGCAACTTTTTCTCATCCTACAGCAAAACTTACTGGGTCAGGACCTGAATAACTACAAAAGGATGTGGATTATTAATTGTTCTCTTCACTAAACTATCATTTATAAATTTAATTGCTGCTGACTAATTTCCCATCTGTCTTTGGGACAAGTGTCCGGGACTAGTTCCTGCATGCTCTGAAACTTGTATTCACTGGATGTCAAAATCTACACCCCAAACTGCTGTTCTATGCTCAGACCCATTTGTATTCCTGGGTGTGACTTCACAAAGTACAGATAAAAGGGGTTTTGTGCATTTTTTACATGTTTTGCATTGAGAAAATATTGTATATGTCATATCTATGGCTAAGGAAAGAGATCATGTTAATAAGAAAGCCAATAAATAAAGTTTATTTTATTTATCTAATTCTAATGGCCAGAAATGTTCTAAATGAATATGATAATTGTTTTGAGGATATATCAGATATCAAGGATAAGAAGACATTTTATTAAAAGTAATTGTATTTATGATGGTAAAAATAGGAAAAGTAGGAATTGTAATTTTTGTTCAGAAGAGGAATGTGACGTGCTCATACTCAGGAAAAGTAGCTTTGCAGGTAAAAGGGAAGTTGAAGGAAAGTTTAAAAGAAATTTTAAAAAATCTGCTGACATATTGAACGAAAATGAATAACAGTTGCCCTGTGTATTTTCTGATTAAAAAGAATTAGAATAAATACATAAAAATCCAAGTCTTATCTGCAATATTTAATAATGGGAACAATTGTGCTAAGGACCAGCACATCCAAACTAACATTCCACCTTTAAGGTGATTGCAGAGAGTGTCAGAAGCTGATGTGTGCCAACAAAATACCAACAGACCTGCATCAAAAAGTGTCCAATGCACTTGTTTGGCCGTGTTAGGCCAGTCAGGTGCTGAGTTCCAATAAATGCAGGTCTAAACCCAGGTGAGGCACATCTTTGTCCTCCTGAGCTCGATGACAGCCTGGAGTCTCTTCCCAGTGTAACAAAGCTGCTCCTATGGAGCTGCCTTTAGGTTTGGGTGGGGAGCTGTAACTCAGGGCTTCAGCATTGATTAAGAAGATGAAGATATCACAAGAAAACCAAAGCTGTTAAACTGCAGAACAGCTAAATAATTTATAAATTGCCATCTCTATAGCCTTTATTAGGCAATTAAATTCATAACAATAATACTTTCATCTGAGATGCCACATTTGTCTTCAAAGGGTCTGACACTGGCGTCACATGGTAGAATCCTTAACTACTTCTGTCTGTTCCCTGTTACTATTTCAGGACTCTTAATTCCTTGTCTCAGTCCCATGATCTGACAGGATAAGTTACATCTCTGTTGCTCAGCTGTTAAGTGTATTCCCCCTGCTAGAAATTATTTATTTCACTGGCACACAGTATATCATCTGTCATGTCCAAGTGGAGGGAAGATCTCCCTCCAATGTCTTTCCTGCTCTTTAATCTTTTTATGGAAAGCTCCAGCTTTCCCTTCAGACTGCTAAAGAGAATGCTTGAAGCTCTTCTTTAAAGCTGAAGAGTTCTTCTTTCCCCCCAACACCATGCTGGGTGCACGGGAGCACTTTTGTGTGCTTTGGTTTCAGCACTAAAAGGCAAATATGAAACTTTTTCGGGTGTTTAGGGGTTAAATGTAGTAACTAAAACCTGAGCTGGGTATGAACAACACATCAATTCAAATTTTTCTGGAGTTCTACTGGAATTAAAAATAAGATTATTTTAGATGTATAACATATTAGAAGCAATCCAGACTTCCTACTGATACAATGACCTTAGTAGTATCTTGCTAATGAGCACATTTCAATGGGTTTGAAGATGTTTTCTTGCTTTTATTCACAAAATGAGTGAAAGATGATTTTGTCTAAAGGCAAAAGATCTCCCAAATACCTGCTTAATATTTTTGGTGGACGTTTCGGTGATAATCTATTTTCAATACTAGAATTTTCTCCATAATGCAGTTAAAATCCCCATAACTGCCAGCCTCTTTACTGTAATAAAACTGATTTTGGACATTGTGACATGCTAAAGTCATAAATATATTCAGGATATTACTAGGAGTACTGTCATTCAAATTTTACTAAATTTCTGGGCAAGTTAAGTTAAAATTTGGTTGAATTTTCTTATCCCATAGTGTGTTCCTTTATTCCCTGTGATTCTGCTTTTAAGTTGCTAATACCATGGGAATTACTGCTTCCATTTAAAGAAATATTAGCCTGGATAAACCATTTGTAGTATTTTATAATTTAAGAGTGCTTTTTATAGATCAGGGGCTGTCAATAGTCTTTGTCTTGGCTGGCATTTTGGGTTTTAATGCTTATTCTTCAACACACAACTTGATAGAATACATTATCTATCCTTTATATTTTCTTTTAGATTGGATAATTTTACATATAAACAAAATGCTTAAATTCCAGTTCAATATCACCACTAGCTAAAAGGTATCTTTCTTTCCTTAACTGGTTGAAAATTATTATAAACCTTCAACTCTTCGGGAGAAGTTGAAATAAGTCTGACACTGTAATACAGATGTTTGAGCAGTTCATTCAATTAAACATGAACAAGACATATCTTAAAAACCAGGTTACAGAAAAAGGTACAAACCTTAGTTTATAGTTGCTGTTGCTCAAAATGGATGAGATTATTCCAGGCACCATTTTATTTTTTTAAAGTAAGATTACACATTAAATCACAGGTGTAAAACCTCAAACAAATCAGCAAATGCTAAAACAACTGGGAAAAAGAAATAATTTTAATTCATTGATATTGCATAAAATATTATCCTTGCCCAATTTTGACACAAGTGAGTAATTGCTCTGTTTTATGTAATTTTCCCTTTTTATTTCTAATATTGTGTGACTTAAGTTTGAAACTTAAACAGTCCAGCATGTTGTTACTCTCAACTGCAGGAACTGGTTGTGATGTAGTGATTTCACACAGTGTTCGGGCATTCCCAGGGTGGAAATCTGTGGCTGCAGACTTTGTGGCAAAATCCCTGCATTATTTAAGCACACCTTGTGCCTTCTGCTGACATCCTTAGGTACAAAATACCTTTTCCTTTAATACATTAAGATCATCAGTGCTTATCTGGATCAAAAGTGAACTTGGTCAAGCATTATACTTGTTAATTTTGCACAAACAGAAAGAAATAAAACAGTCCAGAGATTAAAAAAGATTTTTTTTTAATCCCAGTCTTTCCTTCCCTTACATTTCTATAGGTTATTTTAAACTACCACCACAAGTTCCCCTGCTTCATGAAAACGTGAAATTTCGTGAGCTGATGTGATCGGGTTGCCAAACCTGATTCAAAGCAGAAGTTTTGATTGTCCCATCCCTGGCAGTGTCCAAGGCCAGGTTGGCCATTGGGGCTTGGAGCAGCCTGGGACAGTGGAAGGTGTCCCTGCCCATGGCAGGGAGTGGGATGGGATGAGCTTTAACATCCCTTCGAACCCAAACCATGCTGTGATTCTCTGGTAAATGTTTTGCTGATTACATAATGGCCACACAAGTATAAATTTAGCTTATTCTGACATCTCATTCCAAGAGAAGGGACGTCTGGAAATTTAGGGAAAAAACACATCATAGCTAGGGTCATGTTTCCCCAGCTTCCAGCAATGTGGGTGTCTTGTGCACAGATATCAGTGTTTGATAGTTAATACTGAATCTCTGTCCCCTGAACTTCTGTACTCCCTCTTTGAAGCTGTACAACCTTTCATCTTCACACCTTCGTGTAGCAAACGCGGTGCTTGCATGAGTTCTTTGGTTTAAATCTGCTGCCTGATGGTTCCCCTGAATAAACCCAGGCTCCTGTGTTTTGTGGAAGGACACAAATCCGTTTGCTCTTTGCATCCCTAGCAGTTTTCAGAGCTCCATTATATTCCTTTCCCAGTCTTTTCTTTAGGAAGGAGAAGTTGTGTAACCTATCTAATTTCCCCTCATAGTGAACCTTGTGTGCTTCTGGTCACACCAGTTGTGGACTTGTTCTAGCTCTCCATTAAACCCATTGGCCAGTAGTGAAAATAAAGAGAAAGTCAATCAGCAATTCAGTGACAGAGCCAAGCAAAGTGTAGACTTCGGCATCATTCTTTCTAAATGTGTTATATATTTGGAAGAAATACTAAGTAAGCATCAGCTAGGGCTTTGCCTGCAGTCTTCAACCTGTAATTATGCCCTGCTGGGGTAGATTAGATACTTAATTTGTATTCTGAACACTGGAGTAGACATACATTTCACCAGGATTTGGGGTTTCTGTGCTCTGGCATCTGGTTACTCAGTGAGAAAATAAAGCAATGAAAGTTAAAATACCCCTAGGAGTATCAGCAACATCTGCTGAAGTGAAATAGATGTGTAGCCCAGGTGAAAATTCACAAGGTGCCCTATTATGAACAACAAGACACATTTCAAAGATTATATTTACACTGGCCTAATTTTTTCTTGGTGATATTTTATGTTCTGTAAAGTAATGGTGTAGTACACAACAAAACTAAACAAAAGAAGCAGCAGTGCCCTCAAGGAGAAGCAGATTGCAGAGTAAATCACAGCCACCAAAAGAATGCATTTGGAGAAGACTGTATTGAGATTAACTTTTTTTAACTGTACTACTTATGTATTTTCTCAGAAGACATAAACAGACAATAAAGCAGCAGCATTCTAGAAGCCATAAACTGAATTAATACCATTAACCCATGTAGTGCTTTTTCATCTGAAAGTGTAGAATGAACCACACCGAGCAGCATCACACATCTCTGGGTTATCAACGCTTCTGGTCTTTGAGACGATCATGCTGCAAAGTGAAAAAAACCCCACGACTTCAAACAAGGTTTAGATTGTTGAGCTTGGAATGAAGAGAGGTGAAAATAGTGTCTTTACTGTGCTCCTGGTGCTGCAGCACTTGCAGCATGTGCCAACACTGTGCCACCCTCGTGTGACACAGGGTCACTCGAGGCAAGGCATTCCCACGTGAGCTGCTCAAGTGCTGGTGAGTTCCCAGTCCCAGTCCTGAGCCATTCCCTATATCCCAGTGCTCTGATCATCTCCCTGTGCTATCTTATATCAGTGCACTTTTGTAATACCTCCTGGGTTTTCAGAGCTGAACATCCTTTGGCAAGAAGAGCTGGATTTACATTCCCTGAAGTGTCCATGTACCTCCTGCGCATCTGCAAGGCCAGGCTGGACAGACTGTCAGTGTGCCCAGGCACCGTGGTGACACCCACAGCCAGGCTGTGCAGTCAGATATTACACAAATGTGGATCCTGGGTTTTGGGAATGTCTCCATTTTAAATGGTTCCTTCCCCAGTGAAGTGCAGTGTGCCGAATATTCGGTGTTCCAGGTTTTGTTATTTCCACTATTGTTTCACCTGCCAACCACCTCTGAGTGACAAAAGTCAAGTAAAGCTTTACAGGACAATTAAGTACCCAGTGGAGGAAAACTGGTCGAATATGAGAATGATTTACACTTATAGCAAATGTAAATTTACTTTCTAAAGAGAATTAAAAATAAAGTTTTCTCCACAATTTGCTGTCAAACCACTTTGGAAAAGTTTAGCACACACACAGCGTGGTGAATGCCAAGTTGATCTTACAAAGATGAGATTTTGAAAACAACATTCCTTTTACTTTTAAATGAGTGAGATGATTAACAACACAACACTGCAGACCATTTCTGTTATCAGAAAACCAGACCTGTGTGTTACAGCTGTCCCGAAGTAATTTGCTCAGTATCAGAAAACATAATTAGTTACTGCAAGTTTGTAATAATTACAGCTCTGCTGTCAGAGAAATTAAAAAAAAAACCAAAAAACAAAGCCCCAAATACTTGAAATGAAAAAAAAAAAAAGCCAATAGAATGATACCTGCTTCTCACTCTGTTGTGGTCTCAATTATATAAACTCCTCTTGTTTTGCTATCAATATCGATCATATTTTCCTAGAGTTGCTAAAATTCCACCTGCAACTTACGTGTTTTGCCTTGAGTGATTCAAATACACATCAATGGACTCTGAGTGTGTGGCAGGAATTAAACAGTGCTGGAAACTCGGTGTACAGAAAGCATTTTAAGAGAAAGGCCAAGTTTTAGGTAAAGAGGATTTCATTTGAACTTTCCCAATTTACAATATGACAAATTATTGAAAAACACGTCACGTACTGCATTATTTTCTGCAATAGTCAGGGCACAAATTAACCTGCCTGACACCGTAGCTTTTCCTTGAGTTCATATTGCTATGGATAGTTGAGTTTTAGTGTTCTACCATTACAAATACAGTGCCTAAAATGTTTGTCTGTGATGAGAGCAGATTTGGGGGAGGGAGAGGATTTTTGGGAGGGAGAACAAGTAATTACTCTATACCTGGTAAGTGTTTTGGAAACTTAATTCTGATTCCACTAAAGCTTATGAGTGGTTTATCATTAACTTCTTGAGGATGAAGAAAGAGCTAGACCAAGACTGAATGATTTTTGAAATCTCAAACTCTAATTACTTTTGTACAACATCTACAGCAAAATTCTGCCATTGTATTATTTTTGAGTTGACTGAGTAGTGTCCCTGAAATACCATGTCATTTGGCTCCACTTAATATTGCAAAATTCCATTTTTTGGTGAGACTGATTTTTATTTCTATTTTTATTTTTAATTTTTATTTATATTCTTTATTTTATTTTAGCTCTAACATGTATTCCATTCAAAGAAACCCGTAATTTTTAATTAAGTATTAAAATCACATTAGGAAAAACAAGTACTTTCAAAGCAAAATAATTTTGCTGCAGGGAAAATAGATTATTTATCCTTTAAAGGAGGGGAGAAGATAAATATTTCATAGTGAGATAAACACGTTGCTCAGTACTTTAACATGTGCTGAAACCTAAGGGATTATGAGGGCTTGTATCAGTATTCAGTTTATTACCATAAATATTTTGTACCATGGTAGTATGATTTGTGTTTATTGTTTAACTTGATTCTATTATACTGAGTTACACATAATGCAAAATAAATTTGGATTTCAACTGGAATGTGGTAGTGCTTGGATCAGGCTCATTATTCCCTTCTGGGACAGAATCCCAGGCACAGGAGGCTCAGCTCTGTTCCATATTGCTCAGCCTGAGCATGGGCATTAGAAAGGTTTTTCCTGCTTTTTGCCCTCCATCCAAATGTATTGGCAAGTCAAGCAATTTCAAACAACACAGCAAAAGGAGAGAATATTTTCAATTGTTGGAAGGTCTTTCATTTAAAGCAAGCTCGTGCTTTTAGATGCATGTCATCCTGACAGCCCTCTTATTTTCTGTCCTGCAGTGAGACAGATAATATCACAGCCTGCCATAAAGATAAGGGACTCAGGGGCAACAAAGGACCAAAATATGGGACTTAGATTATTGCTGCATTTAGAAATCACATTTTTTCCTGTTACAGTGAAAGTGAAATGGGTGAGTTTCATAGGGAGGGGGCATCCTGGACTTAAATCTTACTTCTCCCCAAACCTCTGTGCCTCACTGCTGTAGTAGCCAGTGTTTTGATTGTTATGACTGCAAAAAAAGTAGAAACAAAAATATGAAAAGGCTTATTAAATCAATGTTTACATATGTTCTTTCAAGGAAACAACGTTGCATTATTTTCCTTTTTTTTGTTGTTGTTATGCTGTGTTTTGGGTATTAACAAGTTCCTATTTACAACTCCAAGTCCCGAATTAATCACAATGACAAAAAGAACCGTTCTGTGCACACAGGGTTTGCCAAGTGGGACTGCTCAAGTCTTTTCCATTACATCCAGCAGCTTGCAACCCAAGCTAAGCTGAACTTTCACTGCTATTCCCAAATGCTTTGGGTTTTTGCATTATTTAAAATTCCCTGGCATTCAGGAAGCACGGATTCTATCTGGGAAAGCGAGCCCTGAGATTTGAACTTCACACTAAAATGTGGGATTTTGGTGCAGTACATCTGAGCCAAACTGAGCAGGAGCACATCAGTGTAAATGAACTTAGTTCTTTAATTAAGTGAAGTATAGAATTAGGGCTGAGGGGGATCAGATCTTTATATATCACTGCAACTTGCATTGCCAATGTTCCTTGATTTAAAATAAAACAAAAGGCAACTTTGTCTCTTTTTCTTGTCCAGACCCAGAGTATAAATTTTGCAGGTTTCAAGTGGCTGTAGAATGAATTTTGTGCCCTATGGCTTTTCCAGTCTGTCAATTCCCTCAGATAGAAATACAACAGGAAAAGTGGGATTTTGCCACCTTGATAGAGGTATTCCCCTTCTGCCTTGATGTGTTGTCCACATTCAGTCCCAGAGAAGATCACCAAGCACGTACAAAAATGAGACCAGGGCTTTGGTAGCTTTAATTCAGAGCTTCTTCATGGAGAATATTCAATTACAAATAGGCCTTTCTAATGCAAATTGATTTTACCCTTAATTAATCACTAAGAAGAAAATTCTAGATTGTCATAAACTCAAAAAAAGTATATTTTAATAGCATTATACTCCGAACTCTGTAGCCTAGTGTTATTTATAAGTTCTACCTAAAAATTTTTGCAATTCAGATCTTCTCTGTATTTAGAGGACTAATAAATAATTTGCTCCGGAATTTCAGTTTTATGGCATCTAAGACACCAAAAATAAAGAAAACACAAAGACGCAAAGGGCTTGAAAATGAAAAAGATTTATTAAGGTAATCCACACAGAGGAAATCAGAAGTCTTCAGATATCATGATGGCTTAGTTTCTCATTGTCCTTGTATAAAGCAATTAAATAAGTTAAACAAAAACTTATGTGAATATTTCCAGGGATAGGCTAAGAGAGAACTTCTGGTTTTTTGGTTACTCCTTATTACAAGTCAAATTTTGTGATTATTTCTAGGTTTGGACACGGATTTAAGAGAAGATAAATTTTGTACTTGAATTCATAAATACATTTCCTGGAAAGCATTGCCTTATTTTAGTATATTCACAAAAGAACTGTTCTTGATATCTGTGTCATGAAAGAGAAATACCTTATCTTAGCACAGACGTGATATTCTCCTGAAAACAGAGCTGTGCCTAAACCAGCAAGTCTGACTGAGTGCTTTCATGTCTCAATTATTGGAAAATGACCCGTTTCCCTATTGACTGTGCGGTTATTGGGTGGAGCCAATTTGCAGCTGACTGTCTCAGACCTTAAAGATGTGTGAAAAGTCCCTGAGCTGCCTTGTCTTCTCATTTGTGCCGCTGGAAAGCTGGGATGGCTCCGTCAGAGGCAGTGGAACTGTGCAGATACAGACTTATCAAGAACAAAGGAGGTTATATTATCTTTGAAAGTCAGTTAAATGATAGGAACAAGGATTTGTGTGTGTCTGGAAATCAAGGTGGGTTCCAGTTTGTAACACACATTTCAACTGAATGACAATCTCTTCTTTGGACACCTCTTATAAAATTAAATAAATTTGAAACCTCTTGCCTGAAAATTGGAAAATGCAAACCCTCTTTATCTGTCATGTTTATGGGCTATTTACATATGTATTAAAAATATGTTTTGTGTACATCATCTCATAAAGTTCACTCCACCAATGAGTAGAGGGCCACAGTTTTTTTCAACCCTTTTGGTGACCTCATTACTTTTACAAAATTATTTCTCCCTAATTTAGTCCATGAAAAGGTGTTTAAAGCAATTGGCCTGATTGAAAACATGGAAGAAAAGGAGCTGGCATAGCAATATTCAAAAGTCATATTTCACATTTACCTCTTCAGTGGCTCCCTGTGCTTTGTCACTGAGCACAACTTGGGCAGTGAAGCAAATCCATCTCCCTTGCCCGACAAGACTGAAGAGGGATAACCAGCTGCCTTACTTCACTGTGAGAAATCTGGAATCTGGTGCAAAATGTGATGATATGAAGGAAAAAAAAATGCCATGGCAACCTACAGTAGTTTAGAGATATGAAAGAAGCATATGGAGGATGCAGATTCTATGCACTAAAGCTCATAAATCCCAAATAACCCATAAATACCTAATCGTGTGTAATGGCAACCAAGGGGGCTCTTCTTAGGGGTTACAAAAAGCTTAGTAATTATATTTTGGTTGCTAATACTTAAAACAAAATGTTATGTTCACCAACATTTATTTAAGGGAGGTATGTGTTATGTTATTTATCACATTTCCTTGGAGGACACGTTAATGCTGTTCACAGTAATGAAGTACAAATAATTAATGTGGAAGCCACACAAGTTATTCCAAAGACAAATAGAAATGCATGCAGCCAGGAAATGGGAAAGGATTTCCTGAATTTTCTTGATAATCGTAAGTTTAGTGATCATAGCTACTCTCCTCAGATATAAATCTTCATTTATTCAATATATTTACGGCCTCTTTCTTACTGCCTTCTGATATAGAAGGTGCTGACAAATTTAAGGGCCAAGAAGGCAGTTTAGTCTTCAGAACACTGAGCTAATGAGCTGTTGAAGTATTTTCTGACAGCTTTAAAGAGAGGATGAAAAAGTAATTCAAGAAGTGATATAACAACTTGTTAATTTACCTAGAGGAGTATTTATTTCTTTCCTTTTCTCCACCCCATGTCAATTTTTATTGACAGCATAACCACTGATCAAGGCAAGTACATGATAAATGAGAATAATTTCAAAAACAAAATCATAGCATCATAAAGTGGTTTGGTATGGAAGGGACCTTAAAGCCCATCCAGTGCCACCCCTGCCATGGCAGGGACACCTTCCACTGTCCCAGGCTGCTCCAAGCCCCAGTGGCCAACCTGGCCTTGGACACTGCCAGGGATCCAGGGGCAGCCACAGCTTCTCTGGGCACCCTGTGCCAGGGCCTCCCCACCCTCCCAGGGAACAATTCCTTCCCAAGATCCCATCCAGCCCTGCCCTCTGGCCCTGGGAAGCCATTCCCTGGCTCCTGGCCCTCCAGCCCTTGGCAATTGTCTCTCTCCATCTTTCCTGCAGCTCCTTCAGGCCCTGCAAGGCCACGCTGAGCTCACCCCAAAGCTTCTCCTCTCCAGGCTGAACAATCGCAGCTCTGGCAGCCTTTGCTCCCAGCAGAGCTGCTCCATCCCTCTGATGGTGCTGCTGCCTCCTCTGGGCTCTGTGCAGCAGCTCCAGCTCCTTCCTGTGCTGGGCCCCAGGGCTGGGGCAGCTCTGCAGGGGGGGTCTCAGCTGAGGGGGCAGAGGGGCAGAATCCCCCCTCCCCTGCTGCCCACGCTGGGGCTCAGCCCAGGGCAGGGGGGTTTGGGGTCCCAGCGCTCACGGCCGGGGCAGGGCCAGCTCTGCCCCACAGCTCCCCCAGGGCCTCTCCCGGGGCTGCTCCCTCTGCTCAGCCCCAGCCTGGACTGATCCCGGGGGCTGCCCTGACACAGGGGCAGCCCCAGCACTCGGCCTTGTTAAACCTCAGCAGATTCTCAGGGGGCACTGCTTGAAATTGTCCAGGTCCCACTGTGCCCTCAGCTCAGTGCCATCTGCAAATAAACTCAGACCAGTGAAGGAGTGGACATCGAGGTTCATTTGCTCATTTTAAATCCTGTGTTACACGGTGTTTTCACAGCTTTAGTCGGTCACAACAGACAAATGGACAATTACCTCAGTGTCCAGTATCAACTAAGGCCTGGTGGTTCTGTGCTATTCATGAATCAGCTGACTTGAGGTGGAAAGGTGAAATAATGGCACTTTTAATTCAGTAAATGGAATTCTCACCACCCCACTGCTCACCCCTGCTGCTGAACAGAGATCAGATGAAGGGGTGAAAATCCACATGGGCTGAGGGAGGTTGAAAAGATTCCTGCAGCAGGAGATTTGGAAACGGAACTTCATTCTCTGCTGCACCTCAGTTATTGAGAAATGATCCATGCTTCCTGTTCCTCTGTGGGCTTTTGGAATGCTGTTCCTGTTTGTAAAGTCTTCAGTTCTGGCTCCATTGTCTGTGAAATCTGTGTTCATACACTGGAAGCAAAGTGCAAAATGGTGAAAACTTTTTCAAAGCATATTACTTTGAAACCTTCTCATGTCTTTGTCTAATACATCTTAAAGCTTTAATTAAGAACATACAGCTAATGCCAGCTTTCTTATAAACACAGGAAATCAAATTCTCATCACTAGTGTTAGGCTCTAAAAAAAGATCAAAAGGAAACAGATGTAATGGAAGTCTTTCTCAAAATCAGAAAACATTGTATTAATCTGTTTTGCTGGGTAAGACACAGGTTCTCACCACAGAAGATTAGAAAAAAATTTGTATGAAACTACTCAGCTGGACTTTAGCAGGGTTGTTTTCAGAAGTCGGGTTTACAGGTCACTGAGGAAGCTCTTATTAGCCAGCTGAGTGCATTATTATTAGCATCATTAATTTGCATTATTGTGTGTAATACTTACGTAAGTTATGTCCAGAGGTGTCTACTCTGAGTTTCCCCAGCCTGTCGTTACTGGGATCCGTGCTGGGATTCCTCACCCTGTGTTTCTGTCTGCCTCAAGTCTGATGCTTAATAATGTCTAGCATTTGTTTATGAGTGATTACTTCTTGCCTCTCTGTGGAGATGCTACACCAAGTTTTTATGTGCTGAAGTATTCCTCACTCCCAGTCTGTGCTATACCTACGGTAAAAGAATATTGCAGTAATTATTTTGAATATTATGAGTTTCTCATTGCTATTATATTCTTCCCATTATATTTTCAGGATTAAATAAACTGAGCCTACAGACTTTCTCAGTGATCTTCTTTTCAGGTGAAAGTCCATTCTTTCTTCATCAAAAAATGAGTATACAGGGATGTGTGCTGTACCTAAGAGGGAATGGATAATTGCTTCCACTTGCCTGACCACTGGATGAAATTATTCGCAGAGTTACAGGCAGTTTCTGTGAATGCTGAGAAGAGATTAGAGGTATGACTTTCATTTGAAAGGTATTCAGTTTGTTTATGGGGAGGCTGGTTTGAATCTATTTTGCAGAAGATTTGTCTTTTTAAAATGTCAGATTCAAGACCTTCCTCAGCCTTTGGGCAGACTGCAAACACTTTGTGGAGTCTTCAAAACTCACAGAACAGGCGAAGATGCACATTTGAATTCAGTTTCCACACCTCGTTTTATTGTAAAGACATTTTGACTTTTGTTGAAACAGCCTTTGTTTCAATTACTGTATAACCACAATGAACAGCTCCTGTCTGCTCACATCTCTGTTCACTTTGTTGTTCTTTATTCTTCTTGGGCCCTTGGGTGGCTTTCCCCCACGTGGCCAGATTCATATCAACACTTGTGATTGAAGCCTGTTGGTTTCTTTGCAGTCCAATGCTCTTTTTGGCTTGGAGTTAAATGACTGGGGTTTGAAATCAATCAGGCTCCTTCTCAGAAGTTCTTCAGCACTGGTTAGGTCACGTTCCTTGTGCGTAATGAGGCACTGAACAAGTTAAGGTTAAATGGATTTTTAAATCAATAAATACAAACTGAGAGCCAACCCAATGTCACAATTTTTCCTTCTACCCCTTTCTTTTTAGAACAAATACTGATGAGAAGTATTTCAATAACAACCCTTTCCATGGAGAAATTCTTCCTGATATCCAACCTGACCCTCCCCTGGTGCAGCTTGAGGCCGTTTCGTTTTGTCCTGTCCATTGTTTCCTGGGAAGAGCCCAGACTCTGCCTGGCTGCATCCTCTATGACTTTTTAATTTTTTTTTTAACTTCAGGTTTGTTTGGAAACAATCATTGGCTGAAGCATAACATCAGCACAAAATGAATTTGGTGACCATGAAATAATTAAAAGTAAAATAATATAGGCTGAGGCATTTTACTTAGAGAAGTAAAATAATTCTCAAGATTACTGCACTTAACTTTATTTTCTAATACTTGGTGTAGACAGTTCCAGCTGTGTTGATTTGCTGCCAACAGTGTTTTTGCCATTTCAGCATCTGGAAGCCTTGCTGTTAAATAATCAATATTTATTATTAAAAATGGAGAAACATTTACTAAGCTTTCCTTGGAAATTTTCCTGACATACCTTTGACATCCCTTTGTTAATGAAAACTCTCTGGACTGTTTCCAAAATTTTTCAACATATTTGTAGAAAGGGAAAGGCCAGGAGAAGAGGCATTTCTAGTTCCAAACTTCTCAAAATTAACCATATAGAATAAATAGTGTTTAGCAAGTAAAAAAGTTGAATTTAGTATAAGATATCATGGTATTACTTTTCTTAATGTACTTCAACTTTTTTGTTGTGATCAAAGGAACTGAGGACTGCTCCAATGCCAATGGAAGTCCATGGGAAAAATCACATTTCCTTTTTTAATGACTAGAAGTTTCATAAGTAATATTTTTTTTGTTCCAAAATACACTGAGTGCTTCTGAGTTTTTCTCTATTCTTTGTTGAAGATTAAGAAACTCTTTAAACCTTTCTAGATGCAATCTGATATTTCATAGGCTGGTATTAAGAATCTTGTCATTCCTTCAAATTTCACAATGCAATCAAAATATTCCATCTTTTCATCTTTTTCCATGAATAAAAAGATTTTGTTTATTAAAAAGGAGAAGGATCAAATTCTAGACATCTCTTATCCAGGGCAGATTGGTGACCTTTTTAGTGTCCCATGAATACTAATCTGATATTTTGTAAAACCTTATTCCAAAACATGTTAGTAGTATGTGCAACATCCATTTCTTTTATAAAACTGGAAAAATATGGATTTTCTGCATAGTCAGAGGGGACACACAGAGTATCCCAATGGTGTGTAGTTCCTATTTTGGCTATCCAATTAAATATGTCTTTGTGTTTGGGCAAATTCTGGGCTTGATTTTCTTTATAGGGAAAAAATATATAATAGACAGCGCTTTAACCCATGAAAAACCTCTTCTGACTGCAATCCAGGTTTCTCTCCTTGTATACTGTTTATAATTATGTAAATAAAAATAATTTCCTGTGTACAGATACAGATTTAAGGAGCTGAATTTGTAATGTATGCAAATCAACACTTAGACTTGTTCTGATATTTACGTCTTGTAGTGTTGAGGCTCCCGAAGAATCCCATTTTCATCCTGAAATAAAAGTAATTTAGATAAATGAAGTACAGCTAGACATGGAGTGGGTTGCATATGTGGAATTCTTGAATAAGTTCCTTTTTTGAAAATAAGTTCCTTTCAGCTCATGATTTTGCAATTAGTTTTCCCTTTATTTTTCCCACCTTGCTCAGATAAAGTTCTGTGCTGGTATCCTGTGCTGACAGGAAGTGAGCAATGGTGGGATTAAGGAAAGTGGAATTCTAAGGAGTCAGCTGAAGATGGAGCTGACTGAAGTATGAGGAATGGCTTTGTGTTCCTGCTGAGTGTGGAGGGAACCTGATACTTTACATGCTTTTACTTCTCTTTGCAAGGGGAGTTTTTAAGATGAGCAATGTGGCCTTTGCTGTAAATTGCAGAGAAAGAAGGTCAAAATGTGGGATTGTGTATTTACTAGAAATCCTAAGGGTTTAGTAACTTTACTGAGATGAGAAACTCTAAGAATGTGACTGACTGTCCAGTGATCAAGATAACCTGTAAGTCAGTCTTGCAGAACTATCATGAACTCTTCCAGCTGAGGCGTGAATTTTGCCCATTTACACTGTCCTGTGGTAGATGATGGATTTTGAAGAAGAAAACCCATGATGATATTTTAGTTAGCTCTTGAAAGGAAATCAGTTATGGAGCTCAGTTGTGAGGGCAGAGTATTTTCATAGGATCATCATAGAATCATAAAATGGTTTGGGTTGGGAGGGACCCTAAAGCCCATCCAGTGCCACCCCTGCCATGGGCAGGGACACCTTCCACTGTCCCAGGCTGCTCCAAGCCCCAATGGCCAACCTGGCCTTGGACACTGCCAGGGATCCAGGGGCAGCCACAGCTGCTCTGGGCAACCTGGGCATTTTGCAGTGCCCTTATGTGTGCCCAAGGAGATACTTCTTTATTTTTGAAAGAGAAGAGGAAGAATTCAAATACCAACAGGTTTAGTTGGGTATTTGGTTGCTTTCACATGTGACCAGTGGAGGTGAGTTTTCTTCAGAATTAAGGTTCTGATTAGAGTGGTCTGGCTGGCAAAGCGGGTCAGTTAGGACAGTGTAAAACTCCATTTTGAATTTATAAGCTTTAGCAAATGCTCTTCATGGATGGGAAACATGATTACTGGAGAAGCATTTTGCATTTTTTTTCAAACACTTCAGTATAGGAACTTTTGCTGCCTCCCTTCCTAGTCACAGGTGTACAACGCTGGGATTAATCATTCTCAGGCTAAATCCTGTAGTCACAATCTTCTCTTTTAAAACTGTGCTTACACAGCAATCCCAACTGAATTCGCCACGAGTAGGAAAATTTCCTTTGGGAGCTCTGCTAATTCAAGTGACTCAAAGTAGCTCATTCAAAACAATTGTAGTGTTTATTCACCCAGAAGAACACAGGAAGGCCCATTCCTCTGAGAGCTATGTTAACTTTCCCAGTTTTCTGAAAGTTTAAGAAGCTCAAGCTTGACCCAAATACCTTGAGTTCAGAGCCAGGAGGCACAGCAACTCTCTGTATCCATAAAGTTTGCTGGAATATGGCTGTGCATATTCTCTCACTCTTCCCAGTTTGGGGTTGCTCTGCCCGAGAGACTGATATCCCTGAGAAATGAACCACAATTCCTGCCAAATTGGTCAAAAATAGCATAATTTCGTTTAAGAAAGTCAACAATGGTTGAAAAAAAAAAAGGTCAGTTTTAGTTTCTTTTCGGGTTATTTGTTAGCAGCTTAAATTTAGATTTAGGATTGAAAAAACATTTTAGACACAGGATTTAATCTACTATGATTACTGAAATTATGTTTATTTTAGTGAAGTGAAGGCGAGGCTTATGTCAGGATACTTTTCAAGTATTTTAATTAGAAACTGCTGAAACACTTTGAAGCATTTTGATTGCACTTTTGTCTAATATAAGGGCTTAGATAAAAGCAAATATTGTGGTTTCCTGTTCTCCCAGAGTTCACAAAATTTAGGACACAGGGGTGTGTTTCCATTCAGGAGTCTCTGCTACAGATTGTGCTCTCTTAGGAAGTCCGGGCCCCTCCTCTCTGGCAATTCCAGTTTTTCCAGGGTTGGAGTCCCCCTGACAGCTGTGTCATGCCATCAGTCCATCTACTGCTGCAACGTGGGGTTTTGTGTCATCCTTCATATACATCCTTTGACTCCACTATTACACTTAATTGTTTCATTTTTTTTTTGATGTTGCAAATATAAAGTATCAAAGGTGCCAAATTTCAAAACATGATTGACAGTACCAAGTGTAAACTCTTTAAAAATATTGTTTCTTGCAGAGAGCTTCTTTTTGATGTTAAATCTTGCACCACCCACCACCTGCTTTTCTATCTCATTTTGACTAAGATCAACATAATTTAAAAGGCAGTGCTTTAAAAGTTTGGGAGTGAAAATTAATTTCATTTTACCTTTTTATACTTTTTTAAATGAAAAAAAATAGAGGTGCTTATCTTTTCTTCTGTCTTCCACACACAAGTCTGGTGCTAGATATAGACAGGAAAATGAGATTTCAAAGATGTTGTAGCCAGACTTACTCTATGGAAAAAATATTATTTTCTATTTTAAGTGGTGGATTTGTTTAAGTTAACTTGATAAAATCTGGAATTGGTGACAAGATGATTTAATAAAACCCTTGCTAACAAGTTGCAGACATTACCAGTGTGTCAAAACAACACTGCCAGAGGCATTCTGGCATCAGGCTGGACTGGTAACTCCAGTGCACTGAAACAGCTTTTTGGCAGCTATTTTATTCCTCAGTGCTGCTGATTAAAGGCAGCTTCAGTTACTGGCTTTTTTCCCCTAAGGCACTTTCATTCACATACACTTTCATTTTTTGCTCACAGATAAAAAGGTAAAGATTTAAAAATTAATAAAAAATGAAAATGTAGAAGCCTGTGTCTTGACTAGATGTGAACTGGAATTTTAGAATTATCTTTCCTTCTACAATTTGCGTGCTGTGTCTCTGTTGTGATCCGCAGCTCAGGTGCAATTGGCAGCTCAGGAATTTTTGGATATTTGCCCTTTGTCTTTGTCCACTTCCTTCAGGAGATCTGTATATGATCAAAAAGCTTAGAACTGCTGTGAGAATGAATATTCCTGTCCTTTCAATAGATATAAGGTGACATTTGCTGAGAGATATATATGTAAATATTTTTTTTATGAATAATGTTGGAATTGAATTTTTCTCCCTTGGTTTTAGAAACCTGTTGGACTCGACCACAAATGCTATGCAAAACCTTCAATTTTGATCTGAAATAAAAGTGCCATTAAATTTTAAACTGTAGTTTGCCCTTTCCCATTTCTGTTCAGGATGTTGACAATGTCTAAAGATTTCTCCTGGAAGCAAAGAATTTGCAATTAAAACTTACACCTCTCCAGTGCTCATGGAGAATGCTTTCTGAAACAGTTGCAAGCTTTAGATTAGGTTTTAAAATCATAACAGATTTCACATCAAAGGTGTGATGCTGAATTTTACTCACAAAATGTGCTATTTTGATTGCCTTTTTTTTTTTTTTTTTAAATGGGGTTTTTATTGATTTACGTGTCTTTTGTATAGGCAAATGTGGGGGAGAGATTTGTGTAAAATGAGATGGGAATTTGTGTCTGCTGGATCTTGAAGCTCAAAACCTGAAGCCCTGAGATTCCTGACAGGAGGATTTGTTCATGTTCTCATCCCTGGAAGGGCACAGAATGGAGAGCAGTGGATTTTGGGAGTGTGTCTGTGTGCTTGTGTTGACAACTGCTGCTCGTGGTGCTCCAGCCCTTGCTCCTGCTGAACTGGAGCAGTAGGAAATATTTATATTGGGCTGAAGTGTTAAACACACCAGAGCTGCTTCCCAAAACTGAGCACAGCTGCTCTTGAGCTGTGTTTGTGCACAGAGTGGTGCAGCTGCCTGAGCATGGGTACCTGGTGCTGATTTGGAAGCAGCAGTGTAACCAGGACATCCAGAGAAGCCACAGCAGATGCACAGTGGGTGAATCATCAGCTGGATATTTATGTACCAAGGTGTCACCGGATACCTGCTTTAGTAATCTCAATTACTTCTCAAAACTCATCCAGAACTAACTCAGAAATGTGCCTTAGGCAGATCTGTAAAACACAACTCTCTATAGTCATCAAGGGCTGTGTCCTGTTCTGGGCCCCTCATGGCCAGAGAGACCTTGAGGGGCCGGAGCGTGTCCAGGGAAGGGAACGGAGCTGGGAAGGGGCTGGAGCCCCAGGAGCAGCTGAGGGAGCTGGGAAAGGGGCTGAGGCTGGAGAAAAGGAGGCTCAGGGGGGACCTTGTGGCTCTGCACAGCTCCCTGACAGGAGGGGGCAGCCGGGGGGGGTCGGGCTCTGCTCCCAGGGAACAGGGACAGGAGGAGAGGGAACGGCCTCAGGCTGGGCCAGGGGAGGCTCAGCTTGGACAGCAGCAGGAATTTCTCCATGGAAAGGGTGCTCAGGCCTTGGCAGGGGCTGCCCAGGGAGGTTTGGAGTCGCCATCCCTGGAGGTGTCCCAGGAAGGGCTGGAGGTGGCACTCAGAGCTCTGGGCTGGGGATAAGGTGGGCATCGGGCACAGCTTGGACTAAATAGTACTGGAAAGCTTTTCCAACCTGAGTCATTCTGGGATTCTGTATTACCTCAGTGGCATGAATGCAAAAAGTAGTTAAAATCCATGAGGAAATGAAGTCACAGAGGAAACACTGCAGCGAACACAGGACAACTTCTATTTTGTGCAGGTGGCCAGGCCTTTGTGTTTAAATTGTAGGGACACTGGTAATAACTGATACATGGCTCCAGATGTTGCATCAGTTGTCACAGATTTAAAGATAACTCTTGATATTGTCAAAGGGCTTAATCATCTTCATTTTCCATTCTCATTACTGTTCATGTCAAATGTCCCATTTCAACTCTGCACTACACATTTGTGTCCTAAAGTTTAATAGATGTGTAATCACAGAGCCAAATGCAAAGGATGTGTCAATTCTGTGGTGTATAAAAAACCCCAAAAGAAATAAAATGGGCTCTTTACTTGTACTCCTGACTTATCCATTCAAGCATTTTAACTGGCAGACTCCTTCTAATCCCCTGACAGCACCTGGAGGGGTGCTGGTAGAACACCAAAGGGATGGTGGGAGGATATGACACATGACACCGGGGCAGGATCTGAGCTCAGACAAATGAAATCTGTCAGCCAGCTCCTCAAAGTCTGCCACAGTTCTTATCACTGCTTGGTTGAGCTGGCTTGATACACAGACCTATTGTATTATTCAGCTGGTTTGATTTTCCTTTTTATGACAACCTTACCCTGGAGACCATCCATCTCTTTGCAGTGTTGGAGAATGACTCTATCTGAATGATATTTCAATATAATTTATAATCCTATACTGTAAACAGAAGTGATGGTTGCTTCTAACCACTGTCAAGAATTCCAATAGGTACAATTGGACTTTTGTTCTCTTGGAGAGTTGGAAATACTTTGGAATTGGGAAATTTTTCATAGCTTAGGGTAGTAAGTCTAATAGCTGAAGAGCTGTGAAATACCCTGCAAAAGACAGGAATTTTTTCCGTATATGCCCTGGCAGTTAATGGTGCATGTGAACAACTACAGCTGCAACAAATTATTTGCCAAAAATTCAAATGGTAGCTATTACCAGCTTTCAGCTTAAAAACAGAACCACGATCAGACATCCTGAGAGGAACATCCCCCACACTGTGCCCATTCACTGCCTAGTAATTTCAGTTTTCACTCCTCCGCATGAGCAACATCCCATTTTTGCTCTGATTTCCTTTGGGTCAGACCAATAGAAATAATGATCCTTCAAATAATGAATTTGATTGATCCATATTTTTTAACTACATAGCATAAATAACAGGTTTAGTGTTGATATAAGTTGTGGCTGCCCCTGGATCCCTGGCAGCGTCCAAGGCCAGGTTGGCCATTGGGGCTTGGAGCAGCCTGGGACAGTGGAAGGTGTCCCTGCCATGGCAGGGGCTGGAATGGGATGACCTTTAAAGTCCCTCCCAAGTCAAACCAATCTGTGAGACTCGGGTTCTGTGAAATAATTAAAAATAAATTTTAGCATGTGGAGTTTTGTTTTACCATAATTGTTCAAGTTTCAAAACATTTTTGAGATATACCATATAAATATTTTTTGATGAAGCAGCCTGCATTTCAATGTTTTATTTTTCATTTTAATAATATAGTTACACGTGTAAAGTACAAAGAGAGGCAATGTACAAAGGCCTTAACTGAAACAGAAATGTACAATATAACTCAATAGTAATCCTATTAAGTAATTCTATTTGCTGATGCAATACAAGGCAAGTCAAGAATGCACAGTATTTTTTGTACACATGTCAAATGGCTCTATAATAATTCAAATGCTGACAACTGGCATTGTTCTCTGACTGGCAAACAAAGCAACTATTTTGGTGTTTGATCCCTTTTCTTTATTGTGACTATGTTAAATGACACACTGCATCAAACATTTACAAAAAACAAGGGAAAAGGGTTGTTTTCTGTTCTATATTCAAATGAACTAACAAGTGCTGGCACATTCACAGGTACCAACAGCTAATCAAAAAAACAACAGAAACAGCTCACATCATCCCCTTGCCTAAATCTGGGAGGTTTTTGTGACCATAATGCTGCCTCCAGCCCTGGGGCCCAGCACAGGAAGGAGCTGGAGCTGCTGCACAGAGCCCAGAGGAGGCAGCAGCACCATCAGAGGGATGGAGCAGCTCTGCTGGGAGCAAAGGCTGCCAGAGCTGGGATTGTTCAGCCTGGAGAGGAGAAGCTTTGGGGTGAGCTCAGCGTGGCCTTGCAGGGCCTGAAGGAGCTGCAGGAAAGATGGAGAGAGACAATTGCCAAGGGCTGGAGGGCCAGGAGCCAGGGAATGGCTTCCCAGTGCCAGAGGGCAGGGCTGGATGGGATCTTGGGAAGGAATTGTTCCCTGGGAGGGTGGGGAGGCCCTGGCACAGGGTGCCCAGAGAAGCTGGGGCTGCCCCTGGATCCCTGGCAGTGTCCAAGGCCAGGTTGGCCACTGGGGCTTGGAGCAGCCTGGGACAGTGGAAGGTGTCCCTGCCATGGCAGGGCAGGGGGGGAAATGGGATGATCCTTAAGGTCCCTTCCAACCCAAAACATCCTGTGATTCCATGGAAGGTGAGAGGTGTATGTGTTTTCTAAAGCATGTTTTCTTTATCCTGGTTTATTTAACACAAGCACCCCCAAAACCATATATTTCCTCAAAGATCCCATTCCAAGCTCTTTGCCCACAGGCTGTTCTCATATGTTAAGCACCCATATGTCACTTAGCTCGTGCTGTAATTAGAGAGCAAGAATTAACAATGTTCCTAAATGTCTGATTTCTCTCATTTAAAAGAGTAAAACGCTGCTAAGATAGATTTCCGAGGAAAAGGTGGTCATGGAATGCTACAAGTGATTACACATCATCACTCTCAGTAGATTGTGAGCTGATGCCAGTCCAGTTCTGAGCAGTTAACTCACTGAGGCTCACAAACGAGACAGATCTCTTGATTGTTTGACATTTATATGTATTTGGATGGCACAGCTCAGCTATTAGTAACTGTTACCTGTTCATGCATTTGCCTGGTCAGCGGAAATCCTCCTTACAGCTTTCCTACAGGACCTTTTGTAGTTTTATTCTGGATTCTTTCTCTGAATTCAGTCAGTGCCAGCTACATGCAGACTTCAGCAAGATTGTGTTCAGAGATAAAATAATTAATTAGTAAAGCAGAGACAAAATCGGCAAGGCTGACAATTCCCTAAAGATGATAATTTAGATTCAATCTCCTCTCTTACTCTGCCTTAGACTAACTTTTGAGTCAACAATGAAATACAACCAATATTTCATCTACCCACTGTTTAAGAATTTTACCTCTCTATTTTCCTTTGCTTTTCAAAGAGATCCTTGAAACAAAATGGTGTCATTTCTCATTGCAAATCAAAATCAATTAAACTCCTGAAGTCCTAAAATTGATGAAGAAAAAGTGGCAAATTTTAGTTTTAATTTGATCTGCATAGTTTTTCTTAGTTTTTATTGCCTGGTTCAGTACATGAATCAAAAAATAAATTATCCAAAGAGCTGTAATGATACTCTCCTTCAGAACTAAGATTAAGCCATAGTGATCCCTGAAGAGGTACTAACAACTGCACTGCCCAGGAGTGGGAGTAAGCCTCTCAAAATTGGGTATTATTAGAGAAAATAACATGTTAAAGGGACACACCCCCTGGCTGCTCTGTCTGGAGAAGAAAATCTGTATAAAAATAAAAAGAATTGTATTGCTTCTCAGCCAGAACTTATCAAAGGGAAAGTCTGTGTATTTTGTCTTTTCCATAAAAATCCACATATCATACAACACCCCTTCTGAGGAAAACTGCATCTTGTCTGGGAGCGCTGATGCATTCTTGCATAAGCATTCCGTACTTGTGAATAAGCAGCAGCTTCTGTAGCCTGGAGTGGCATCACAGCAGGATGTGTGCAAAATACAGCAATAAATCCAATTTTATGTCAGGTTTGGAAGCCTTTTCCGGCACTGTTTTATTGCTATCATGGCTTTATCTGTGGAACATATCTGAAACTGTTAAATCACTTTATATATATGGAAGATGATCATGTGAAGAGCTGCTTTATACAGGATGTTCTAGGGAGGGCATTGAGTGTGTCAGGAATATTTGGGACAAGGACAGGACATGCCCCTGGATCCCTGGAAGTGTCCAAGGCCAGGTTGGACGGGGCTTGGAGTCACCTGGGATAGTGAGAGGTGTCCCTGCCCATGGCAGGGGGTGGACTTGGATGAACTTGAAGGTCCCTTCCAACCCAAACCATTCTGGGATTCTCTGATTCTTGCAGAGTTTTACTGGTTCTAGTTCTGGAGACTGGCACAGGTTATTTTGGACATCAGAGCTCCAGACAAAGTTGCTTTGATAAGCAACCACAGACTTTCCCCTCTTCCTTACCCTATCATAAATTTTTCTCTGTCCTCTGAGACCTCCAGTTAGTTCTGTCCTCTTTCTTTCTCATCAGATTTTAAATTTTCGAGGCAGGGATCATCTCTTTCTCTAGTGCTCTTCTATTTCCTCCCTTTCCTCCCCAAAACTGAGAACACAGTCTGAACACTTAAAAAAAGAAAAAAAAAAAAAGCCCTGTAAGAAAGAATGCAGTAGCAAATATTCCCTTTTCAAATAGAATCATTACCATAGCACAGCTATCCTTCAGCTCCCAGCAGCTGCAAATGGAACAGGGAGATGTTAGTGTTCACTTCCACTGATCTCATTATACAAACCACTAAGAGAAGCAAGGGAATACATTTGGAGAGCTTTCATGTGGTTAAAGCGACAGGGGAAATTCAGGCTTTGATATCCCCTTGTTCAGTATCTCTGCCTCACTTTGTGCCTGCCCCTCAAAAGGCAAGGCTGAAAAAATATTAGAGGGTTGTTGAAAGGGATTGGAAAAATGAGAAAAGGCTCTAATTAAAAGGACAAAAATATACTTGGAAAGTGTTTCTCAGTGTTTTTAAGTTCAAAACCAGACCACCTATCCAAATCTCCTCATTAAAAGTCAGATCCAATTTTCATGCTGAGAGCTTGATACCAGGTTTCTACCCAGCTAGACAAATACTTAGTGCTTTGATTTCTACATTACCAAGGTGCCTCACAGGCACCAATTGATACCTGTGTTTGTGACCTGATGATCTGGGTAGGGAAAAGTCAGCATCCACAATTGCTAATTTGGTACTGAAAGCTCAGAGGTCAAGAGATTTGTCCACAACTGCCTGGAATGTAAAGCACAATCCCTGGCTCTGGAATGCCATGTCACCCAACAGAAGCCTAAGAACCTTTCCTTCATCTTTTCTTTTTTTTTTTCCTTTTCTTTTTCTTTTCTTTTTGATACTCATTTTAACACTGTCACCTCTGTGCCTTGCTGACTCACTCCTCTATTGGCAGGACCAGAATGTTACACGATAACTGTGGAAAATCTAGGATGGAAAGCAAAGCTGATACTTGCCAAAGTTTCCTTGAGTAGCTGTGGCAAGGCTTGAGGGAAAAAAGAAGTATCAAATGCTGTAAAAATAAATATATGTGGAGTCTAGCTAAAGAGGTGTTAAACAAGCCAATAACTCTGTATAATTCATTGCCTTCAGAGTATGACACTGCATAGGGCACAGTGTATATGAAATGTGGCCCTTTACATTTCAGGCTGCTGCAGAAATGCCTTTCCTTTTGGTTTTGTTTTCTTTCTTCTTCGGAAACTGGAGTTTGTTAAGTCCCTGCAAAACTGATTCCTGCTCTCCAGAGAATTCAGCTGCACAGCACTTCCTTGTGCAGCGTTCCCAACCTGGGGGGATGTTCTGAGATGTGACAGAACAAGGAGATGTGTGCGTGGCCACTGTGATGGGAACTCTGAGGCAGCAGCATAAATAGCTGTGTGCTTCCCTGAAGAATTTAATTAGTCATTTCATTTGAATTATTCACGTGGAAAAAGATGCACTGGGTAGCTTTTAATCTAATTAGGCTATTAGCTAGTAGTAGAAGAGGAACATATCTAAATAGAAGGTGAAGATTGTATTTCAGTCAATCAGGGTACCAGTGTGTGAGGTAATGCACAAAACTGGGTTCTTCCCATGCCCATTAAATCAGGGAAGTCTTAAACCAAAACACAGACCTGGAGGTTAAGCTACACTTTGTGGAATTTAGACATGTGTTGCAAGATTGAGTGAAAAACCTTTCAGAAGGAGAAATTTGTCTCTAAATATAAGAATTAAATATATATATAAGGAAAATATATTGAGAATATATATATAAATAAATTTATGCACTGCCTGAAAACATATCCTTTAAATAGTGTAGTTGTCAGCTCTCACAGGATAAAAACAATACCTGCCTGAAAATAACACACCTGCTTGAAGATTTTGTAAGAACTAGAACAATGGGTCTATATTTTAATTTTACTAAATTATTGGGACTTGATGTAAAGATTTATTTTACAGAATAAAAGCATTTAAGCAGGACTTAATGTTACTGTTATGTGTCAGCGATAGTAACACTGGGACTTCAGTCTGCATTACTACAATGATTAATTAAAGGCCTTGTTCAGGATGAGTGAACATCATTATTGTTTTTAAATAGGAAAGGCAGATAACCGTTACTGATTACTCGTCAATTCCCAGTCTCACTTGTTAAGGACTAAAGAATACTAAAGTAGGTTGTACAGTTTTCATGAAGCTATAAACGGAGCCAAGAATAATAATATTAATATGCAACACATACAAAGGTAAAGAGTGAGAGCTGGGTGAGCTTAAAAATTAAGGCTACAAAAATGCTGCACTGCTGTAAGTGCAAAGATTACTGTTATTTTTAGTAATAACGTAAAAGAAATGTGGGTTATAACTTTCTGTTAAACAATTTTTTGGTAATTGCAGAATTTTTAGAATGCGTTCCTGGATGCAGCTGCATTACTTAAAGTATGTAAATAAACTACATTGCCTTAAAAAAAAACATGGAAAGGAATCCTGTAGTCTTGGATATTTTGAGTATATTAATAAGAATACTGAAATTCAAACCTGGCTGCCAATTAACTGGCTGTTAGAATGTTGGTGAAAATAAAAATCACTGAGAAATGCTGTTGTTGACTTGGCTGAAATCAGGAATTACAGCCCTAAGAAGATTTACAGTCAGGCTTCCAGTGAGCAAAATAATTTTTAGGATGGATTTCTAGGGAGATATGAAAGCAGAACTCCAAAATTTGTGTTTAGATTCATCTTGCATGTCCAAGTGGTTGGCTTTGGTTTCCAGGTAAGAGAACAGGGAGCAGATTTCTTAGCTCAGTCGACTGTACAAGCAGGTGCAAATTGTGCTGGACTTACAGCACAGCCAGAAATGTATGTGCCACACACAAAAGTTTTTAATCCCATGATGCCTAGGATAGAGTTAGAAATTGGGATTTATTACCTGAGTACCTATGAAATTGCAGGGAATAGAAATGAATGTTAGGGAATAGGATTGAAATCAGTCAAGACAAGACAGATTTAACTGTTAGAGAAATTTGAGAGCTGGGAAAATGTACATTCTTTGTTGTGAGAGCCTTCATAGTTCATTTTTTCATGGAAAAGGTGCTCAGGCCTTGGCAGGGGCTGCCCAGGGAGGCTTGGAGTTGCCATCCCTGGAGGTGTCCCAGGAAGGGCTGGAGGTGACACTCAGAGCTCTGGGCTGGGGATAAGGTGGGCATTGGGCACAGCTTGGATTTAATGACCCTGGAGGGCTTTTCCAACCTTAAGGATTCTGTACAAGTCTGTAGGGTCTGGCTCAGAATCCATGGCCTCACCTGCTTTACTGAAGAAGGCATTTATTGCCTTCTTTCAGGGAAGAAATAAAGAATAGGTAAAAGTCTGAGCTTAATAAGAGGATCACACAGCTTAAATGTGGCCGGAAAGGAAGAATTATGTCAATTATCTGTGTTCTTCTCTGGCAGTTCTTTGACAGCAGGACACAGAATCTCATTGTTCAGGCTCTCAGCCTCCAGGAGTGCCCTGACTCTGCAATGTAATTAAGTATATTAAGTGTACAGTGTCCTGCTGCATCCATTCACCTGAGTCTTGCATCATGTTTTTCCCCTACAAAGTAAGGATTTCTTTCTGGCACTGAAATCCTAAATAGGACAGAGATGTTGTGGTGTGGTCGTGTGTAACAGCTGTGGAGGGAGTAACTCCCAAAGGCCCCTGTGCCAAAAGGAATCCAATAAATGGAGTATTTTGCTTGGCTCCAGCCACTTCTGCGAAGGGAAGGTTTGGGAAGG
>VZRV01008777.1:0-139616 GCA_013398115.1 Falcunculus frontatus
AATTTGCTGAGGGTGCACTCAATACCTTTGTCTAAATCATTAATGAAGACGTTAAATAACACTGGTACCAGTATGGACCCGTGAGGGACATCACTTGTCACTGATGTGCATCAGGACTCTGAGCCGTTGACCACTTCCCCTTGGATGCAACCATCCAAATTTCTTATCCATCTAACGGTTGAATCCATCTCTTTCCAGTTTAGAGAGAAAGATGTTTTGGGGGACTATGTCAAAAACTTTACAGAAATCCAGATCAGTGACATCTGTAGCCCTTCCCTTTTCTACTGATGCAGTCACCACATCATGGAAGGCCACTGGGTTGTCAGGCAGGATTTTCTCTTGATGAAGCCTTGACAGCTCTCCTGAATCACCTTGCTGTCCTCCCTGTGCCTTAGCACAGCTTCTAGGAGGATCTGTTCCAGGATCTTCCCAGGCACAGACGGGAGGCTTACAGGGCAGTAGTTCCCAGGGTCCTCCTTTCTAAACTGTTTAAAGATGGGTACAAGGTTTCCCTTTTATCCAATCTCCTGGGACTTCACCTGACTGCCATGACTTTTAAAGTACCATGGAGAATGGCTTGGAAACTACATCAGTGAATTCCCTCAGGACTAAGGGATGCAGCTCATGAGCTCCCATGGACCTATGTATGTTCAGGTTCCTCAGGTCTGAAACAACTCATTGTTACTTACAGTGGGAGGGACTTCCCTCTGGGAGAAGGATGCCCTGCTCTTTCTGTTGAGCACATTGCATTTGTCCAGCCCTGTCATCCCCTCTCCCAAAACAGAGTTCTGTCTTTCCTGAGATCTGACATTTTGAAGTCCATATAGTTAGGATTTAAACAACTTCAAAACACAATGATTAATGATTCTGTTAAGAGCAGTATTTGGTAGATTCAGTGTTACTTAGTGGAATGACATTATTTACATTTAGTGGATGAGATGAGTCTGCTTTTTCTCTTGCGGTAAGCAAACTGACTTTCTAGACAGCACTTTTCCCCTAAGCACTTCTTTTTGCATATATTCCTGGGCAACCAATATTTTCTGGTTTTACCCTCTTTCTTCAACTGTTTTCTGTTCTGCTTTGCCCAGCTCAGTTCACCTGGCTCTAACAGATCCTCCCATGGTCTTCCTCGAGTTCATTGTGTGGATCCTTCTTGTAACTGGCTTTTTGGCAGAATGTGCCTTGCTTTAGCTAGTCAATTCTATAAAATATCTGAACAGCTTATTTAATTTCTGATTTAATTCATGTTGTGTATAAGCAATTGCAAATGTGCTGATGATAAAGAAAGGACTTGTAAACTACCAGAATCTTATGTCAGTGTGTTTGTACACACAGTCCATATGCATCTCTACACACAAAGCTATGTACATACAACTGGGTGACCTACCTCAATTTTTTTCCCCTATGTTCTTAGACCAACAGCTTAGAGCACCATCTGACATTGGAGCACCTAGTGTTTCTCTGAGATTTAGAAAAAAAGTGTAGGGAAAATTGAATTGGAGGATTACATTGAGTTGAAAGAGAACAATTGCTATGGCTGGTTGGCAGCTGCCCAAGATTCTGTAAGGGATTGAATACCTCCTATCTTTGTGCTGTTGAAATTTCCTTCTAAGCCGTTTGTGTCTTGACATTTTATAAATATGGAAAAGCAACAGTTGTCAGCTGAATTAATTATTCAACTGGTTTAGTCTGTAGATAACAACCTATGTCTTCACCAGGCAGTTCTTACCCTTGACAATAACATTTGGTGGGGTGGGGTAGTTAGAGCTGTAACAGCATGGAAAGGAGAAGGAAATCTGCTCCTCTGTTTCGTGGGCTATTTTGTCATTTTTATGATCTTTCACCAAAATACGCAGTACTCAGCAGAACAGGATGAGTGGCACATTTGTTGGGTGTTGTGTGGTGACTTTTACACACAGAATTGATCCATGGTAGCAAAGTCATGGATAGCTCTCATGGTTTGTACTGTGGAGGAAAAGAGAGATTATGCTGGTGTTTTATTTTGCTTGTTTGTTTAGCTACATTACTGTTTATTTCTTCCAGAAAGCCAGATTTTTTTTTTTATTCACTGATGTTTTTAATGTTTGATTTTCTTTCCAGTTGCTTAAAAGGGGAAATTGAGAAAAAAACCCTGCATTGTGAGGCTCAGTTTCTGAGAGGTAAATTTCCATAAGGTTCGTTTTTGGCCACTGCCTTTTTGTAGCTTCCTAGCAGGGAATTCATTAGAAGCAGTGTGAAGCTGAAGTAGAAACTGGGATCTTTTATTTGGTGGAAACATGTAGTTCCAAGCTAGAGAACTCACTTTTAAACATGTAGTCCTGCTCTGTTGGCCTCATAGTTATTTTGCTCACTTTTTTTCAGAGGCAAATTTAGTATTAATGCTGGAAACCCCCAATAACAAGGTTGTCCATTTCTAGGCTTTTGCTAACAGAACAAGAACAAGAAAAAATGGGAAGGCAAAAAACCTCTTATGCTTGCTAACATAAATCATCACAGTAGCTCCAATCAGCACATATGGTATGGTAACATTGCCCATTGCTTTGAGACCCTCTAATGGAAGACCATATGGGCTTCTGCTGCATCAAAACACAATAGGCCTGTGTTTAGGACTCCACAGTGACCTGGATTCAGAACTTCCTTGCTTTTATTGGTTTGTGCATCTGCATGAATATTTTTTTCTTCCAGCACAGTGGGTTTTTTTCTTTTTCTTTTTTTTCTGATTCCTTTGTTCAGTGACAGATTCCAATGGATTAAGCAAGACAATGCTGTGACTGTGGTTTTTGCATTTCATGTGACTGCCTTTGCGCATTTTCTGGTATTTACAGATTTCAGAAATAGTAAGAGAATATTACAACCGGATGACTTCATCAGAATAAATTAATGGAGAGGAAAAGTATTTCCTTTTTTTTCTGGTGCATCTTTTTGAATGACCGAAATTTTTTTTGGAATCTTGGAAATTAGGGCGTCATCGTGAGAATTTCCAGTGGTTTATGGTCACTGTCCTGCAAATGTCACTCTGTCCTATGGCTATGCTGAAAGAGCTGAAACACAAAATGTTGTTAAAACTGTGGTATTAGGGTCTTATAAATTTATTTATCTAAAGACTTGTACACCACTACAGAAGTAGGCATATAAAATATCCCTGAATCTAAACACTTCCAGCACACTGATACTTGGTATTAAGGATGTTGGCTATAGGTAGAACACAGGTCCTTGGTTCTGCCACATTCACCGATCCCTAAAAATAATCAATCACAATCTCCTTGGTTTTTTTTTTCCCTGGGAAAACCTGCAAATCCTCCATGGATCCCACACTGTTTGCTTTCAAAAGATTCTCTTTCTTTTCAGTCATGTGTTTTGGCTAGTCATTTTATTGCCCCTCTTGGGTGACTTCAGGGCCCCTAAAATCTATTTGACTTACATCCCCCCAGCCAGCTGTGGGTCTTTAGTCCAGTCCTCCGGTGGAGGAGGATAGGTGAGATCCTCCATTTCCTGTTCTCTTCTCAGAACAGGAACAGATAGTTGGTGGCTTCTCCAGGACCCTACTGTGGTGTGGAGGTGACAAATGCCTTTGTATAACAATACTTCTCCTTCTCCTTATCTTAAATTATCTGTTATGCATGGATCAAGGCTAAATCTAGTCAGTATTTTGGAAGTATGACAAAAGTATAGTCACCAGGGGCTATGCATTCACCAAGGACCTTCCAAGCCCAGTGTAAGACAGAGGACAACAGATGGACGTGGAGGACAGATGGGGACATGGTTATTAACACGATGATAAAGAGTGGTTGGCTGGAGAACGGTTTCCCTTTCTGTTCCCAAAGTGGACAGGTTTTCTCTGGCAGCTGGGGCTAGCTGGTGGGAATGAGAACAGTCAGAGGAGGGCAGATGTCTTCACATTGGTGAGCAGGGAAATAGGGCATAAAGCTCCCTTCAAGTGATAGCTCTTCTGCATCCAGGAGGGGTTTAAGTTGATTTTGCAGACAGGTGTTTGAGAAGCACAAGGTTCAAATGGTAGTGGATGTCTACGGAAGCAAAAGGGGCTGAAATTAATTGTGAAAGGGCTCAAACCAGGGCAGAGGGGTGCATGGGTGCACTGAGGCAGAAAAGTCAGGTAGAACTTGCTAATAATATAAGCATATTTCTGTCAGTTTTCTATAAGAAATGTTGCTGAACAAGAATACAGGTTTAGCAATTTAGCAAAGCTAGATTAGATAAAATTATCATCATTCCAGCATCAGGTATCTCTTTATTTTGTAACTGCTTTTTATGTAGGTGATATTGCTTTGATGGTCATGCTGTGTGAATTCAAATTGAATTGTATTTACAGTACAGTATGTAGCAAGTTAAGTAGTCAGCATAGACCTGAGCTCTTGGTTACATTTAGGCAGAGAAAAGGTAGAGATGAGTATTTTTTGTAAATAACTTTAATTGCTCCAGGTATCTCTGCTATTCAGCTTTGGGGTTTTTTTTAACTTTTCTTTTAGGACTTCTTTCTTCAGTGCTCTGTCACACCTATCAAGGTCCTCTACTCCTATCTGTTTTTAAGTTTTGGACAAATTCAAATAAGTCTCATAACTATGTGAAATTCTTGATTTTGAAACATGGGCCCGAAAGTTCTGTGAATGCTGGTAGAATGAAAAGTAGTTGCTAATGTAGACCTATCCAAGAGCAGAAAGGAACAGGGAATCTACTTGTTTCTCTTCTATCCTTCTGAATCCTAGGCATTTCCTTCAAATCTCGAAATTAGGTTTGGTTTTAGGGAAAAGTTCCAGTCAGCACTTGCTTTTTAAAATCAATTTTAAAACATGAATCCTGTGATAAATGCTTGATCTCCTGCTTATAGATTCAAAACCACATTTTGATTCTGTCTTTTTCTGTCACACAGACAACATGAGAAATCTCACATTCGTTTTCTTCCACTCATACATGTAGTGGAAGACAATGCAAACATTTCTTCAGCTGCACTAGATATTACCTAGATGAAATTTAAAAATAAAATACCCTTTTCCCTCTGTGTCCAGAGGAGATTAGGATGACAAGTTAATCAAGACTTCATCTGAGCCTTGCATTCTTCAACTCATCATAGCATATCTCTTGTAATGCATCTTTTCATTCCATTCAAAGCAGACTTTTTAAAAGGACTCTGGATATGTTGCAGATTTACTTCATTGAAAAATTGCTTAGACTTTTTCTTAACTAGCCACATATGACTTAAAACCCAGAAAGACTGCAGGTGTCCCAGAGAGCTGGCTATTAGGTGCATAGCTGGAATGACCTCAGTGCCCTGAACTGAAATCCAAGAAGACTCAGAGAGAGCTCTTGGCAGAGTGTCATGGTTCCCTGTGACCTGGGGAAATCACTTATACTTCCTCTGCTCTAGGCTCCTCATTTGCAAAAGAAGAATTTCTCTTTGCTTTACAGGATCCTGCACCACTAATGACAGTGGGTGCTCAGCTTCTGAGCTGATGAAAGTCAGTCAGATATAGTCTGGTAGTCTTTAACCTGTCTTGTGCCTTTTGGGGTACAATGTGCTAAGAATACTATTTTCTTATACCACCCACTGTACTACACATAATTTACAGGATCTAAATAAGTATCCAGAAAATTATATTTTGTGATGGGACTGAGAGCTATGAAGAAAAGACGTGGTTAAAGACAGTCTTTCAAGAGATACAACAATTCGGTTCAAAGCCCTGGATATTTGAAAACTACCCATGAGCTTAGAAGAGAAGCTAGTTGCAATCTCCTGCGGCCTCAACTGTATCCTGGGCTGCCCTGCAGCCTGAATGAGGGTAGAGAACGGTATTTCATATGTATTCAACTGTTGTTTTTCTTTTGTTAGCATCTTCTGTAGCTGGCATATAATGAAAGGACATCTATTTAAAAGCGCTGTTTCCCTTCCGAGGTTTTCACAATAAAGGCACAGATTACTGCAAATTTTCTTCTCTCACCAATATGACATTTTACTTTTAAATGGACTCTAATGTTAATAAAATCTTCATAAACCCTGGCAGTGTAACAATAGTGATTTTTGGCTCAGCCATCAAAGTAAAGAAAGTATGTCCAAAAATTTTTTTTCTAAGGAGCTCTAGAGAAATCTCTTAAAAATGTTACACAAAACAAATGCTGTGAAAACTGGTCAGCTCAGCCTGAGGTGGAAGTATCTCTGGTCAAGTCACCGTTTCTCTGTCTTTAGTTTTATGGATAAAAGCCCATCAGGAATACAATTCTGTCTTAAATCTTCTGGTCTGTGTCATGAGTAATAGATTTTCAGTTCCCAAGGGATCAGAATAATTAAATATATTCAAATTTAACTCAACATTTGATACCTAATTTTATTACTGAATTCAGAGTTTCTTTTGAGTAGCATATGTGGAAATCCAAGAGAATGGAAATGGAAACCAAGAAAATCCATCTAAAGGCCCAGCCTGTGAAGCGACTCTATTTCTCTGTTCTGGTCAACAGCCTATGAGAAGATGCCTTAAAAGAAAAAAATTCGGAGCTTTCATCTTTACACAAATACATATTGTAATGAAACTCTACAAGCTGTGAGGGGTTCAAGCACTTGTTTTTACTGACCATGTACAAAGCTAGTTACATATGTGCATTCCTGTGCTGGCAGCTCCTGTTAACTTTTAATAAAGGTGAAAATGATTTTTTCAGCAGTACCTACTTGAATAATATTTCATTTGATATCTACGTGAAATGAGGCAGGAGACATGAGGCAGTTCTGTTCCCCACAATAATGATGGTGACAGAAAAGAGAATAGCTTGCCACATGATCATGGGATCAAAAGAACAGGCAATATGTGAATAAGCATGGATACTGAATATTAGAGCATCCCTAAAGCTGCTCTCACTTTGCCAAGCTGATACAGTGAAGATGGTAGGCAGCTTGAGGAAGGCTGTATTTTTGTTTTGTTTTGTTTTGTTTCTTGACAGAGCAGAGGTTAAAAAAATGCGTTAGATTCTTGACCTACTAGACACTGAAGAAAAACTGCTGCTGAATGTCACCTGTAACATTTCAGTTGTATCCTGAGAAGAATGTGGTAGGTGCTAATTGTGCTGGAAACCTGGTGATCTATTTTTCACTGGGAATATTAGCTTATAATTTGTGCTCTTACTGAATTTCTGAAACATAGTTCAATAAAAAAATTAAATTGTTGCCCTGTCATCTCTGTCAACATAATGCTCTGTCAACTACTGAAGTTCATCCTCTCACTTTGCAGGTGTTAAAAAGCATTAGTACAGGCAGAACTATTTTGTTCAGTTGAAGAAAGTATCCCTTCATTTACCTTGCTCTCAAGTTCAGGACTGTGAGCGCACTTCTGATAGGGGTGGAAAAACTCTTGGCTTATGCTAACAAGTCTAAGTGAAAAGTTCTGGGGTTAAGGAACCAAGAGCAAAAATTAAGGTCTTGCAAGCAATTGTTTAGTATCAAATCAAGGCCAAGAATGAAGCCAAATTCTTACATTGCAGACATGCTTTACAGTTTCTCCTGATATGTAGCTTTCCAAAGCACATTCAATAAAAAACATTGCAATTTTTCTTCATCTGCAGAATAAGAGGGTCTTGAGAGATCTACATGTAGGTCTAACTGCAAGAAAAGGGTCAGACTGAGAATGCTCCTGGCACAAGGTAACATACTGCTTCATGCTCTCTGAAACGGTGCTGCTTATTCCCAATTTTATTAAAAAATTGTTTCATGTGGAGGTACGTAGTGACCAACAAGTATGTGGTAGAATGGGACATAGGGATAAACTTGTCCTTTTCTTACTTCTCCCTGGCTGCATGCCTGTAGTCACCACAAGGAACAGGTTTAAACCAGTTTTAAACACTGGTTTAAACCAGCGTTCACTTCTCTGCTACATGCATGTGCATCTATTACAAGGGTGAAAAACCAGTGCGAATAGTAAATATCGTCAGCATTTCATTTAAACTTTTCTGTTGCATTCATGCCAACTACTAATTAACGCTGATTAGTCCCTTCATCTCCTAAGAGGGCAGTGTGCATTCCCCAGCTTTGCTTTTTGTTTGTAAATAACTTGTCTAAACTAAAGCAATTTAAAAACTCCTCCTCACTCTTGTCAATAGAAAAGATATGTGCTGTTATTCACTTTGTCAGCCAGTCAAGCAATGCTGTTTAAGAGCCTGATCCAGAGCCCATGGAAAGACTCCTACTGGGTTAAATGTGTTTAAGATCAAGCTCTTAGCAATGGCAGCACTTTAATAAACCATCGTCTTTCAACCTCTTTGATGGGCTGCATATCTTTGTGCTTCTCTATGGCCTGCTAGCTTTAGGGTTTTCTTTGTTTTTTAGGGATTTTATTCTACCCAAGCAACTCTGACTTATGTTCTGTACAGCCTCACTGAACGTAAATAGAGTTTTACAGATTGTAAGTCAGAACTGACTCTGACTCTCTGATGTCGTCTTTTTCTGATCCAAAGTTCACTGTCATGCTAGCTTGTCTCTTCCCCTCATCTGCTTTCAAAATTTCATTTCTCTCTTATTTCTGTGTTTCCAGAGCTCGGGCCCCATCACTCAGCTGCTAAATCTCTGTCTCTGTCTATTGGGCTGGCTTCTTCCTCTCAACTGCCAGATCTCTGCTGACTTCCAGCAATCTTCTTTCCATCCTCAAGTGCCATAATGTATTTGCTGCTATTTAATGAGCTAACAAAGAAGAGCGAGCCCACACTCTTATTCTGTCTCCCAGCATTCTTAGATGGAGAGCACAATAAGTACAAGCCAAACCAGTATTTTCTTCTACGGAATCTTAAACTCTTAATAGGCATGCCTTTCCAATTCTCCAAACTACATAGGTCCATATCCTCTGACAGTAACTTGACAATACTCCATTGACTTCAACAATGTTACTTTAACTGTGACTGAAATTTACTCCTTAATATAAATGGAGCTTGTGTTTCACATAAATCACTAGAAATTAGTTAGATGTATGGCAAATTAAATTAAATATCTGATGTCAAATTGCTGCAAGTTCCCAAATTAGTGCTGATTAATATAAAATCTTAAATTTGTGTTTGAAGTGAAATTAAAATTACCATTATCTAATGGAAATAACTCTGTATTATCTCTTCAGTGACATTCATGACTTTAATAATCTAACAAACCGCTGGATGTCTCTACTGTGCCATATCAGTCCAGTTAAAAATATATATATCAGGCACAAAAGCCTACTTACAAAAGAAGGCAATTTGAACGTGGAAATATTTGAAATGATGGGACAGAGATTTGAGATGAATCTCTCACTGGATATGCTATGAAAGGCAGACATCCTGTACCTATATGGTACAGTAAAATTCAACTGATTCTTACAAATAGGGAAGTTCCTTTTCCTTTTATAATTTAGGTGGTACCTATGTTGCAGAGGTATAGAAAACTACACATCTCTAGGGGGTTGATTTTTGATTGCTTTTGTTTCTTTAAATCAGCTGAAAAACATTCAGATTTAAATTTTAGTCTTCCTTCTTCAAATACCCTCCTAATGCCTTATTCCTTTCCTGCCCCTCTCCATGGACCAGAGACTATGGAGATAGTGCTCTGGAAACTCTAAATGTTAATTAAGTAACAAAAGGCTACATGAGAATCAAGGCAATTTAAAACAGGAAGGATAAAATCTTAAAGACAAGAATACCTAAGGGTGTCAAATGTATTACACGGGCTATGTGCTTATATATGTAAGGGAAAGCGGATGAACCCTCCGATAGATACCAGCTGGATTTAGTCACCATGGCTACATAAGATTTGTTCTGGCTGTCCCTTCAAGCTGTTTTTCCAGTGAGAAGGATTACAGGGCTGTGAGGTTTCTGTGGGGCGGGCACCACATTGCTTCTGAGACAGGCTGGCAGCAGTACATCCAAATACCTGACGAGAAGGCTACAGGCATTTCCTCATTCAGACCCCTCACCAGGTACAGGAAAGGCTGTGCTTGAAAGTGAGGCTGGTTCTGTTTGCTTGGCATCCTGTGCCACTCTCTTGGGGGTTGCTTGTATTCTGCATCAGTGTGTTGGTTTGCTAAAGGATTCCAAAAGCACTTAGTGGCTTGCATTGTGCAGAGTAGGTGTTCTGTACACCAGATTAAACAGCGTCTGTATGACCCAAGTTGTTCCTTCCAGTCTTGTTTTGATTTGAAGTTAAAAAATGGAGCATCAAAATTAATAATAAACAACACCACCACACAATTTTCAATTTACCACAGAATTACCCATCTGTCAGAGTAGTTATAAGTCATTGCCAGTATGAATGCTTTTGCTTATTTGCAGTCCCTCACACAGTCACTTCCACTTCTGAAGATGAATCAGGATGTGAAAAATGTGTGCCTGGTTTGAGAACTGGGAGTTATGACAGTCAAATACTTCTTTTGCCATGCCAGTAATGACGACTCACTGGCATCTCTAGTATAGCTGCTGGGTATTCATGCAGAAGAGATGCCATGTGTGATGCTAGAAGGCAGTGATGGCAAATTATTGTGTTAGGCTAGCAAAGTGGGAATTTACAGAGTGTTGTCAGATACTCATGAATTATTCTAGCCAGGAAAAAGGTAATAAATGGGGGCTGGATACTCTTACCTCAGTTTTTATAATAATGACTGTAGTTGGTACTTCCATTTGGGTGATTTTTTTGTTTGTTTGTATTTTTTTATTTTTTAAATCCATAAAAATGTTGAAACAGAAAAAGCAATTATCTATAATGCCAGAGAATTCAATTTTACTTCATCCCAAAACTTCGGTCTGAGCAGAGCAGTAGAGTTTTAAAAAGACTGCTCTGCCCTCCTGTATCTGTAATAAATTCCTGCATAGCAAAGTTTAAATATGCAGCCTCAAGGAACAAAGGAAGCCACTAAAATGTAGATAAATCAACAGCTTTTGTTCAAAGGAACCTTTTCACCTCTTCAATGGCATGGAATGTGCGAGAAAAAACCCAGTGTTTTGAATTTTATACTGCCTTTCATCCAAAGCACTTTGCAAAAAAAAAAAAAAGTTCCCCTCATGATCTAGTGTTTGCAAACTTTGATATTTCACTTTGAAGGGGGAGTAGGTCAAGACAAAATGATGAACAATGGTTTGTTGAAAGTCTGACATAGGCAACCTGTACTAAGAACCAGGAATAGGACCCAGATTATCATAAGATAAAAGTCCTGTTTACTGATTTTTGGAAATGAAATCATGCAGAGAACAAATCTCCAAAGAATCTAGTCTACTGGACATGGCAGAAGATGAAAAATCACCAGTTGACTGCAGGTTTTTCTGCATTGAGAGTAGAATAAAATAAACATATATTAACTCTCTTAGTAAACACACTCGCCTGCTTGAGCTACATCAGATCTGTAACTATGAGTGTGGCAATGCCTGATCTCATTGGGGATTTAGCTCTTAGTCTCTATGTCAGTTTGAGACCCACAGAATGCTAAAAAATCTGTTCTCTTACCTTGCAGAATACTTGCAAGGATGACTATATGGATATTAATGGATTTCAGGTGCTTAGCTGAATCTGCCAAAATGAGCACTGCATGTGTTTTGCCAAATATCTTACTTGCTTTGTCCAGATCCTCATGTACCATGACTCACATTGTGCACATCAGACACAAAAATTTACTCCTTTTCCCACCTATGGCATTTTTCTAATATAGATTTCTTAATCTTAAATTTGTACACATTTTACTTTTCCAGAATAATCAGGTTTGCAGTTTCTGTTGGGAAGAATATTTGCTACTTCAGTAAATTTCCTGACGCTCATTCTGAACATCTTGACTTGGTATCCATTCATACCATTATACTTTATGCATTCTCTAAATAACTCCATTTACTACTCATGTTTTTCTAGCTTTAGAATATTTGACATCTTCTGTTATGTCTCCCCACCATGCACTGACGTGTCACTTAGCTAGGCTATCATGCAGAATTAGCTCCTATAATGCTGTCTCGTTATTCACCAGTGGAACCTTAGTTTTTGGGAAGCTTTGGTGTAAACTCCCTACCTGTTTGTCAGTGTATTTTGGACTGTGGACTGAATGCAACATGCCAAACGTGAATGTATGAGAACTGTACAAGATAAGGATAAACCAATTCAGTTTCCTTATGTGACACCCTGTGGTGGCCAGTGTGCCCATGGATTGTAAGAATCCCCTGTAGAAAAGGTGCTCTAAGTAGAGAAATGCTCCCCAGGTTAAAGTAACTAAAAAGGCCTCTCTCAGAATACCCCGTTCTGTTATGGAAATGTACCCCGGTTCTGTTTCCCCTATTGGCCTCCCCTGCCCCTTTCTATCCCACATTGCCCTAATCCAGAATGTTCTCCCCTCCTTGTTTCCCCATTCATCCTTGTTCCTTAGACCCTCCCTGACCAGTTCCCTGTTGGTTCCATACCCTAATCCCGCCTATGTACCGCCCTATGCCCTCAGACCATTGGTCCCTGATGCTTTCCCCACCCCCATATTTAACTCGTGACTCTCCTTTGTCCTGGGTCTTTTGTTACTGGTCCCTTCACGAGTGGGGTTGAAATAAATCTATGCTGTGGAATTCCACACAAGGACCCTTCCTGCCTCTTTGCCATCGACCTGTCGGAGAAGCTGTCTGGAGCATGTGTATGTATGCACGTGTGCATCTGTGTGCAGTGGCTGCCAAGCGACTTTCTGTCAGAGTCGGTTTTGGAAGATCATAGCACCCCACCCAGAACATCCCCGGAACGGACAACCCCCAAATCCAAGCACTTTCATCTTTTCACTGCTCTCTATCATTATGAACTCTACATTGCCACCTCCTACCTCTTCTCCATCCTGCACAGCCAACTCAGAGTATTACTGCCTGGAGAGTATATCTACCACTACCCTAGTGAACACTTATGTCTCTTCATTAGCACTTATTAAACTCACTGAACTGTTCCCAGTGAATTACTAAAGACACCTTCTTTCTCACCACCCTCTGGTTCCTGAGCTGTTATCCAGCCTGAACAGCTTTAAACAGCTGCTTCAAACCATCCGTCCAGGATGGTTTTCGTATGCATGTGTTGTCCTCAGATTGCGATGACTCATTCTGCTATTCTACCTATGGAAGTAACTTCTCTAGATGCCTTAATCCATTAGCCTTGGCCTGTCCATCTCCAGTTGTGGTGGGATTTGCTTCTGCTGTGCTCAGATATCTGCTGTGAACCCACAGCACGGCTCAGGTGAAAGTAGAGGGTGAACTGCAGCCTGCACCTCTTCCCTCAATGCCAAGGATGCTCTCTACTGAAGTGTGGTAGTCCCCTGTGCCTCCTGCATTGTCAAGGCTTTTGGCACAGCCCCCAAGGGCCGTGCAACTCCCCTGAACGGGCTGGAGGGCAGGGTGCTTCTGCTTAGGTTTCTCAGAGGCACTGGTGATCATGAGAGTCTGATTGTAGTCAAAGTGAACTAATGATCTTGCCAGAGGATATTGAAGAAGGAGGGGAAGAGGGAACAGAGCTCCCTTTGAGACAGGAGGCTGCAGGAGGACTGTGAATTTTACAGCTCTTCTAAAAGGCTTTTAATGGTTTGCTACATGGCCTCATTAAGAGAAGAGTGCTAGAGCTCCAAAAAGAGCCCTCTGCAATTCTTGTGCTGGGTGAGTAATGCATGTCACAACATATATCTACAGCAAAGCAAAGGAGTGCAGAACTGTGCTGCATGGTTGGACCCCAAAGAAAAGAGCCAGAACATTTCTTCTTTCACCCTCTATGCTGAATCCTTGCAATAATTAGCCGAAGTAAAATGAATATTAGCTTATGCTTAACTGCCTTTCCAGCATGTTACTCTGCATTGACCCAGTAGTGCTAAACCAATTATTTTTTGAACTTTATGGCTTTAAATAATCCACTGCTTTAAAACTCCCTCTACCCCTCAGCTACTTAACCACAGGCCCGACTGCCCTAAATCCTTTTCTTATACTTTGTAGCTTTTTAAGCAAGCCCCCTCTTTAAGTAGACATAATCCCTTCTCTGTAGAAAACATGAAAGACCTTGAACAAATCAAGATTTCTCCATGGAGAATTCAGCTAATCCTCTGCTTAGCTCCTAACAAGGAAATCCATCTCACCACCAAGCACCCCATTACTAGAACTAATGCCTGAGTTGAATAACAAGCACATTATTGTGCTTTAATTGTGGCACTGCTCTGTCACATGGAGAAGTTGGAGAGAAACGTGACTCGGCTTCTCCAGGAAAGACAGGTCACGCCTTTTTGTTGTTGTTCACCTTACTGTGATTTAAAAGCCGATTAAATTAACTATTAATATGAACTGCACATGCTTCAGATTAGATGAAACAGCTGTACTGTAGCTCTCTAGTACACTCTATTATTGAACAAGTGCTGTTACACTGGATTACTATTCTCCTTTACGTTGTCTTTTGACTGTTGTGAAATTCGTACGCCTGGGCTTGAAGAGGTATAATCGTGCCTTTGGGGAGAGGGAGGCATCACACAGAAAATTATGTTAGTGTTAAATCAGAGTGAAAGCAAACTAATCCACAACATGGATGCATGGTCAGCATTTTTTCCCAGAAAGGCTCTCAGCAGCATGAACTGGCTGCTGCTGCAACAGTAGAAAGGAGACAGAACATTTTGTGGCAAAATAACTGTATGTATCAAAAAGAAATAGAAGGTGCTGGTCCAGCTCTGGGGTAGCCGTGTTAGCACTGTTATAGCTGCTCACCGGGTACCATCATAAAACAGAACCCTAGAAATAGGAAGAGGACACCCGGATCTTGGGCCTGACCTCACAGGCCACTGGCATAGGGATAGTCATTGCAATTACTCCTTGGATCCTTGTGGCCCAGCAGCCACAGCTGAATCAGAAATGATCAATACTGTGGGGAGCCGGCTGTGTGCACCTCACCAGATGTCCTCACGAGCTTGGGCAGGTCAGATGGCTCCTCCTCAGCTTGAGCAGGTTTGGGGAGAGGTGTCCACTGTTTTCCATCAGCAGCTGTAGAGGCAGATACATAGCCAGGAGCAAGTGTGTGAGGTGTGAGCCCTGGACAGGAAATGCACCTTCTGACGGATGCACTCATGTACAGCCATACTACCTCTGATTTAGTCTCCTAATCAGCTCTACGTCATGGAATTAGTGTGCTTCTTCTGGCGATTGTGAAGCTCCTCTAGATGCCCTGAAGTAGTGTGGGACTATAGGTGAGTCCCCATTTTTTTCTGGATTAGGAAGGACAAATTAATTTGGAAAATGTCTGGGGGAACTCCTTAATGAAAAAAGGAAATATCTTTGATGCTGTTTTTCAGAGCTGAGAGAATTAACTTTGAGAATGGTAACTTGTTTCTACTCCTGATAAAATCATACGTGTATTGCTACACAAGAGTGATTGCAACAAGAGAAGAGGAAACGCTATCTATTCAAATGTGATGAGAAATTAGGATGAAATACCTTTTTTATTCAGGCATGATTTATCATCTGATGTGGAGAGCATAGATTGCATGTTTATTCTCTTGGTTTATAATATGCTTTTTTAACTGGGTTTTTTTCCTCTCTGTATAACAAACTTAGCTGTGGTTGCTGCTGTAGTTATGTCTCTAGATTCTAAAATATAACACTGAGGGATGGATGGGATGGGGGAGCAGCAGCATTATATGGAGTTAATGTGACATTGGGCAAATACTGAACAAGATTTTAATTACAGTGGTTATGGCAAATTTTCCTGCTGTGGAAGATGTTAACAATCCTCCTATATTTAGAATACAAGAACCTCATTGCCTGCTCTTCCCATCTCAGGCTACATGTAAAGTGCAGAGTAGAAGAGTTAAAGGGTTGTAGTTTAAGGGGAGTTCCACTAGATGATGGTATAAATCTTCATAATGAGAAAGAAGAGGTCAGCTTAAACAGGAGTTCAGGAAAAGCAAAATGCCACACAACTAGAGGCAGCAACAGCCCCTAATCTTCCCCCTGCTGCATTATAGTGAGGCTGCAACAATTGCATCTGTCACATGAACACCAGCAGCATCCAGCAGCATCACAGTGGGCTGTGGCACCATGCAGGCAAACTGAATGGAGGGGTAGATTTACTTGATTTAAAATCAAGTAATAATTTGCTGAATTTATTTTGCAAATTAGACTCGGCTAAAATCAATTCATTTTAAAATTATACTATAAATGAGAGTAATTGTGTAATTATCAGCAAAGTAATTAAAGAGCAGAAGAACCATTTACATGAATCTGAAATAAAAAAATCAAAGCTGGGTCTGACATTCCCCCAGCTGACAGATGTCAGGCTGTTATTGGGGCACAAGTCTCAGTCTGTTCGCCTCAAGAGGAGAAAAGATACAGCTCTTTATACAGCTAGGTAGCATCCTCTGTACCTCACTTGGATTGGCAGTGGAGGCCTCAATGGGGAGTTTCATGAAGATCTTGTCAGGCAGGACGAATAATTCCTGCTGAGCTATCAATTAGGAGAAAGGGCATATGGCAAAGACGATCTCATCAAGAAAATCTGCTGGAGAGAACAACCTTTTAAATATATTAGCAATGGAGAAATACTTACCTTAGTCTCTTGGGAGCGTACAAAAAAATATGCCACTTCTGGATGCCAGTGACAGGAGTAATACTATCCAGATTCTCCACTTTTAACTGGGGGCTAGTGCAGCTCTCCTAGAATATAGCTGCTCCTTGCAGCTTGAGGAATGAGAAATCCCAATTCCATTTTCATTTCCATTTCTCATTGCACTGCTTCTGGCTGAGATGGAGTTCATTTTCTTCAGAGCAGCCCAGCAGAAAGCGCTGCGTTTCTGATTTGTGCTGAAAACGGTCCCGATAACACACCAATGCTACAGCTACTGGTGAGCGGTGCTTGCGCAGTGCCGAGGCTTTCTCTGCTTCTCATCCTCCCTGTGCCTTCCAAGCGAGCAGGATTGGGATGGGCAAGTGGCTGGGAGGGGACACAGCACAGCTGACCCCAGCTGGACAAGGAGATGCCCCATGGTGCTCAGCAAGAACAGCTCCAGGAGGGAGGCAGAAGGAAGAGCTGGGCTTACGGCATCTGTGTTCCCAAGGTGTGCTGAGGCCCTGCTTGCTGGGGAGTGGCCGGGCACCTGCTTGTCCAGGGGAATCCCTTGTCCTGCTTTGCCTGCACGTGCAGCTTTTGCTTCACTGGTTAAACTGCCTGTGCCTTCCTTCATGAGTCTTCTCCCTTTCCTTGTATTTCATTCCTACCTGGCAGAAGAAGGGAGTGAACGAGTGGCTGGAATGCTGTTTGGCTGATGGCTCAAGCCAACCGGCCTGGTTCATGTACTGGATTTATTATCTCATATTTAATTAATTGCTAGTTATGCAATTCCTTCAATTTACAATACAAATAAAACTGGCGACAAAAATCACAGAATGGACAATGAGTAACTCAGTGATGAAATAGGAAACAGTACTCAGGAATACTGATCCTGGTTATAACCAGTGTGAAGAAGATACTTTGTGTTCTTGTTATAGTTCTGCTCTTTAAATCGGTATATTTCAAAAAGAAATAAGAAATCCAGAATCTTGAATTCTAGAACTTGCTGCCATACAAAAATCTAGTTACCTGTAAGTTCTTATCAGTTCAAATGTAAAACAAAGAATTATGTGCTCATCAGATAATTTCTGAAAACATAGCAGTATAATAGATATTGGTTTAATGATCTTAAGGCAAATATTGAAAATCAGAGCTGATTTTATGTGGACAACTTTTGCACACACTTTTTTTCAGAGGAGCTGGGAAAATAAGGACCATAGCTAGGAGAGGTTTGACTCTGTGCCACACACCATCTGCTTAGCCTTTCATTTCAGCTCTGGGTGCTTTTGAAAATGGTGACCTTGATGATTCTTTTACTTGCACAGCTTTATAAAACTGTCTTGTTACATCCTGCAGGGCTGTAACTTCTAAGAATTGAGAGCCAGACAGAATCAGCTGTTATTGTACATGGAGGTGCTTGTTGTACAGGGCTGATTGGTTATAAATTGGACATTGAGTGCACAGGCCTCTATAAGGCATCTGAGTAATTATGGAGCAATTTGCATCCTTTCACAGATCTGCTCAGGAAAGCTGTGAATCTCTAAGCCCAGCTCAATATGCAGAGGTGTGTGTGCAGAAGCTGAGCAAGTGCATGAGCAAAATGAAGTGCTGTATTTGGGCTCCTCCTCTCTGCCAGCAGTGATTCAAAGCCTCTAAGATATCATGACACTCCAATTCTTTTTGCATATGAAAATGATCAGCTGTAGTAGAGGACCGTGGTTTCCGCATGGAACTGGGTTGAATCACAGTAGTTTCTGTACTGATGCTGTGTTGGATATCGGCTACCCAGCAGGAGCAACTTGGCTGCTTATGGGAAACATGGGAAGGAGTCACAACTTGGACCCTTCCCCTCTTCCTCCTCTTCCTGACCCTTCAATGTAGCCAAAATTTGTCTTTGAAAGGGTCGCCATGAGCCTGGAGCCCCAGACAACCGCTGTGGCTGCTTGCCTTGGAAATGAGCTGTGTCACAAGTGCTTTGTTCTCATTAGTGCTTAACTGACCTGCTGATCGCTCCTTACTGTCATTTATTGAACTTAGCAGTTGTGCACTCTATTCTGTGCTTTATATAATTAAGCCCCAAACCAGCAAGGGAAGTGGCCCCATGTTTAGTGTCAGAACTGTGTGCTACCTAGAACCCTGCCAGACTGAACAGCAGCACAAGTGACGTGAGGGCAGGTGCCAGTGCTTCTGTCAGTGTCAGAGTAGGTGGGATGAAATGTCTGCTGGCTGTAGGCAGACAGGCAGTGGTGTATCTGTTATAAAGTCTGCATACCCTGTAAAAATCCTTCAGAAAACTGTGGACAAATGTGAAGCAGTGGTGTGAGTTCTTAGTGGTTGGCTACCTTATAACATGTGGCTGCAGTATTTGTGTTGTGGTGCTAGCCAGACCTCCTCTACTGTCAAACCATGACCTGTGCAGAGGGAGTATTGTTAGTTTGACCTCAATAACATAAAAGCAAAACGAAAAGCTTTTTACACATCTTTTGCCAGCTAATGGGTCTTTATTTTCCCATCCCCCAACAACAATTATCCTTCTAGTATTTCCACAGAGTAATGTCTGTGGTTTTCTTTCCCCCATTTACTGTAGGATTACAAAATTAGTGCCAGGAGTTCACTGTGTATGGGGCTTTAATGGTTAGTAGTTCATAGATTTTTACAAACACAGACAGCAGCCTAAAGTAAAGAGAGAGGAAATTTCATGACTTGACATCTGAAGTATTCCCAGACTTCAAAGAAGTTTCAGCTGGCCAAGCAGCCTCATTTCAATAACTCAGAAGAAAAGTGTTAGGAAGCCTGGGAGTGGATGAGCTCCCACCAGGGATAGAGCAATGGAGAGCATGAAAGCAAAGAAATCCCTCCTGGTGGAACTGAAGTGTCAAGGAGATGGAGTCCTAAAGGGGCCAATGAGAACTTCAGATTGAAGTATATACAGGATGTTTTTGGCCTCGGCCAGCTCTGAAATAATAATGCAAGAGTCAGGCTTGGGAGATAAGAGAGGATAACCTTTGAAGCTGCTGAGAATGTCACTGATGTCTTTTTTCGTTTTTATTTATTTATTTAGAGGGTGGGAGTAGAGTCATTCATCAATTGCAAGTCATCCAAGAGAAGAAGGTTTCATTGTGTCTGATTCATGAGAAGACAGCAACTGCCTTCTGGGCAGAAACAAAGTATGTCTGAATGTTTGGCCCCAGGGAATCTGACAACTCTGCACCAACCACGCTTCACCTAGGTTTTGGCAGAAATGTTAGTGGCAGCATGACTTATCATCGTCCTCCTGGGGATGACTGTCTTCCAGAGCACACACACTGGCAGGGCAAGGAGTGATGCAGAAGAGTGGCAAATGAAAGCTGTCCTTCTTGTCAGAAGGCAACAGAAGTGTGTTTCTGTGTAGCAGAAGTGTGTTTCTGTGTAGCTGAACTCTCTTTCGAACTCTTCTGCTTAATTAAAATTTTTAATGCATTACAGCTGTGCACTATGCAGTCAGACAGTGATGCTGCTTACCCTCTCCTGACAGAGATATTCTTTCAATTTCTCTATGGATCTTCTTAAGAAACGATTCTATTTTCTGTTCATGCTATACAACAGGTTAACTGTAAACTATTAAACATTTTCCCTGGGGAGGGACTCCGCAGAAAACCTTACCATGGGACCCTTCCACAAAAAAAATTAATCATCTGAAACAAGTGAGTGATTACAGAAGGCTCCTGGTGGTGGCTCTGATACTGGTAGTCATGATAAGGGAGAAAAAGCTGGTGAAACCACCCTCCAGGTATGTGAAAAACTGAAGACTGTCAAGAAAATTGAAAGTAAACAGGGACATCCACAGCTTCACTATTTTGTGGTGCGACAGAAATGTCAGTAACTTGTGAGAGCCTGAGAACAGTAGGTTACCTCACTGTTGCAATTTACTCTGAGGTTTGGGGTTGCTATGCAGGTGCCTTTCCCTGGTGCTAGTGCAGTTAACCGCTGTGTATCAGCTTGATTAGAGCTACAGCTGCCTTTCCAGCTACCTAGTCAGTAGCTCGAGGTCATCTAGGAATTAGGGGCTCTAGATTTATAGAGATCTTTGGTAAGGCAGCACATTGTTATAGCAGGGAGTTAAGACATCAAACCTCAGGAGCGATCCAGCCCTTTGAAATGACATGTAGCCTTTAGATCTGCATGACTTTCTCTCCAGTAAAAACTGGGTGATTTATCTGCATTATATTTATAGCATTTTGTATAGCTACAGAGTTCTTTATTTCTTTGCATAAATAACAAATATCTCCTGTACATTTATTTTTTTCTTCTTTTAAGATGCAAGAATTGTAGGAGATTGAAAATTTCTGGATAGATATACTTGCTATAAATGCGTACTGTAGAGTGGGAATAATAAGGACTAAATTCTTATAGACCTCTCTCATTAAAAGTCACCTTCAGAAAACACTGCTGCACCTTACTTATAATCAAATGACACCTCATAACCCCCTAACCATTTTTAATATCCCCTAGAATCTATTGTATTATACCAAGGCTCAGACACTGTCTAGGTAGTCAAGGAAGGGAGTATACCATCATATTTAAAAGCAGTTATTGGGACAGCTTTTACAGGCAGTGGGCTAAGACAATTCAGAAACAATTGCTTATGTGATAGTTTGAGGATTTGTCCCTGTCAAACAGTTAATATTGCTTTAATACATGAAGTAGGCTGTATAAGACAGCAATAATGAAAAATGTCAGGAAAGACAATATCAATTGTTATTCAACATCCACATCAAAGATTACTTTTTTGTCAGTAGCTTTCAGAAAATGTATTTTCCATCAGATCTGATTGCGTTCCTCTTTGAAGTGCTCCATCCTCCCGGTAGATTTAATGTGACATCTAGGCACTTTTTAGTCCCTGGGCCTCTGAGGCGATTCAAAGAGGCACAACAAGCCATCACAGGTTTATCCTCAAAGGCCGACACTGTCTGTCTGATTTATTGTAACTTTAAGAATCATCTCCAGCAAAGCATGAGCCTTTCTACCCATCTGCAGCCTCAGACTTTTATCAATTCATTTGTATGCAGCCTGTACATTCTGGAACTGAGAGCCCTATAGCCACTCATGGAAAATGCATTACCTGCTACTAATCCTTTTTATCTTTAAAGTCTGTATTTTTTATGTATAAGTCATTTTGGGTTATCATAAAATATACATAATTCTAGCCCCAAAAAAGACAAAATGAAAAGAGAATATATAATAAGTTATGAGCTTGCCGTGTCCTTATCACCAAGGATTCTAAATAAACAGCTCTCCCTATGTAAATACTGCAGGAAATAAAACTGTGATTACTTTCAATAGGGAATAGGAATGCTTCCATTTTTGTTCCTCGTTTCAAAGCGAAACAGTGAGATGAATCATTTTAAACGTGTTTGGGAGCACTTTTATTTTCTGCTTCATTGCTTTGGGGGCCTGACACTTGTAGGGGTTGCCTGTCAAACTTCTGTCATATACCACAGACATCCAGAAGCACCTTATAGTTTCAACATTTTGCTTCAAATTCATGGTCAATCATAAGTTAATGGCAGCTGTTTTATTTTTTCCTTTCACTTTCCTTTTTTCTTGTGGGGGGTGGTGGGGGGAATAGTGCAGAATATATTCAAAGCACCTGCAATATCTCATGGCATACTATGAAAAGTGATGAACTGGCTGGGAGGATGGTAGACTTCTGGGAGCAGGGCTTTCTCTACAAGTTTTGAGTCAGTTCACTGCAAATTCAGTGAACTATTTTCTTGAAACATGGTACTCGGTGAATAGTACTGCCAATAACTTCACTAGATAGAGGAACCATGAAAACTTTTATCATTTTGGATGCAATATTAATCACAGATGGAACTTCTTAAAAATTAAGCCTTACTGTCTTCTACCCATGTCAATCCTGTGTCTCACACAAAGAAATATCGTAGGTGAAGATTATGAGAAGTAACAGGTAGGCACATCAAGCTGTATTTTGACACTTCTGCATATGTATACATTTATGCACACACAGAGACAGATAGATTCACGCAGAGGAGTCTTTGGGTGTATGCAAGCATGCATGTATACTGTTACTAGGACAAGTTCTACAGGCAGTGGGCTAAGACAGCTTGGTTGATCATAGTCAAAGTTTGTGTTCTTGCACCTGATGTGGCACCAAAACATAGAAGTGTTTAAATGGCCAGCTTTAACTGAAGACACTGAGATTCAGTGACCTAGCAAGACCTAGAAATCTGTATGTTTTTGCAGATGTTGTCCCACGCGTCCCTAGGGCTTACTGTTTCAGTGAGTCTGTTCTCTTGTTGTAACTCATTCTGTACCTCTGAGGAAAAATTAATGTTTAACACTATACGCATCCTAACAGACATTTCATTAGCTAATTAAATTAGCTGAGTTACACCAAGATAAAATATAAGGGAGGATAGAGCTATGTCTATTTTTTAGATGCTGTGTGAGAAACTAACACACAGGGAATGTAAATTCAGATCTATTTTTCAGACTTGGATATAATACTTGTAGACACTTTTAATGAATATTTTCCCAATCTAATGCACAACACACAATTTTTAAATTATTAAAGCAGCGTATAAGGACAGTTGTACAACACTGATAAAACATTGCTGCAAGCAAAGTGACTGTATATATATCCAGAAATGACTTTTGGTGACAGACTACCTGTTTTCCTTATAAAGTTACATAAGGCTCAAGGCATACGATGAAAAGTAAATAATACTATCTAAGGCACTTGTGTACTGGTCCCACTGACTTGATGGGGCTATTCACAGCCTACATGAGGAAGTTTGTTCCTATGCATGTTTAGGATTGAATTATTCTTGAAAGCTCTTGGACCTGTGGGACTGAATTCAGCAAAAAGAAAGCCAGCCATTCAGGAACTTGTTGATTTACTGGCAAGTTAATGATGGGAAATGTTGGATCAAGTCCTGCTTTTCTTTCTCAAGGAGTCTCTGCAGAACATAATTCCCGATTAGACAGTTGTTCTTTGCCAGCTGTTCCCTCCATCAGGACCCGATTTCTAAATTTTTATCACAATATGGTATCTGGTGAGAAAGAATATATTCTGGAGAGCTTCTTTTTTGTCTTCAACTCTGCACAGGAGAAATATATACTAGGAAAATATATTACTGCTTTTTTTTCCCTAGGAAAAAAAAATGTTTCTTTTCAAAGATGATAAATACTACATACTGGCACAGTCCATTCATTTCTCAAAGTCTGGTATGTCCTCTGTGTTGTTTGTGCTCTTTAATATGTTAATCACTAATTTTTTCTTGCCCAGACTGAGAAGTGCAACTTCTAGTGCAAATTAACCATTTCCTCTTGTTACCAAAATGATGAATTATAAATAGTTATTCAGCTAAAATAAGCACATTTGTCACTAAACGCCAGGCTTCCAGAATGTATAATCGGTCTTTTAATGGGATAATTTGCTGGCCTATTGTTTCTAATCTGTAGTATTTTTTTAATAACATGCTTTCCTCTGGGTTGTGTCCAGACCTTAAAGGTGCACAGTGACACCAGGCAAAGAAAACTACTATGCTCTGCAGAGTTTTACCATGGGGAAACACAAATTGTGGCGATTTACTGTAGCGGGAGTTCTAGGGCACACAGAAGTATGAGGTATTCTTATTACTCACTGGCCCCAAGTGTTTTCTTTTCCACAGAAAGATAATTAAAGTTCTGTTCTGCCTACCACTTAAATGGAAAGACTGTTACCTTCACTGGAAACCGGATCAAGCCATAAAATGGCAAATCTGTGTTCAGCTAGAAAGTGCATACCTAATAGAAGGATGTTTCCTTTTTTAAACAGATGCGGAAGCATCAGCATGTTAATGCTCATGACATTAAAGGACCTTATAGAAGCACGGTAGGTGGGAGCAGCAGATTGATAACTGCAAATTCATGACATCATAGAATCATAGAATGGTTACGGTTGGAAGGGACCTTAAAGATCATCTAGCTCCATAGGCAGTGACATCTTCCACTAGACCAGGCTGCTCAGAGCCCCATTCAACCTGGCCTTGAACACCTCCAGGGATGGGGAGTCCATGACCTCTCTGGGAATTAGCACAGCCAAAGTCAAACACAGCTCCCTGTGCAAGTTAATTGTGGGCAAAATAACTTGTCATAACAAGTTTCTTCCACTGTCTCATTAATGAATCTTGACATTCCCTTAGAGGAATCTTTTACGAGGGTGAGAGAATAGTACAGGTTTTATATAACTTTTTGGCTTGGATTTTAATTCTTGACATCTGTGCTTTTACTTTTCTCTATTCACAGTACTGCAAACAGATCTAAATTATTGCTGGTAATAAGAACTTAATTTCATAAGGGTATAATTTGTTTAAGAAGTGCTGTCATGCATCTTGTAATAAGAAATACCTGATTTTTCTCACACTAGGCACTGGCTATCAGTTTGTCTGAAAGATGATACATACAGATACCTCTGCTTTTTAACAGGCATAGCAATAATCCTAAAATTGGGAATTAGGATGGAATTGTGGAACTCTAAAATCTGGGCTCTGCTCAGAGGAGGCTTTCCTAGGCATATGTCCCTTAACAGATAATGTGGTAAATTCGAGTAGGCTGGGGTGGCCACGCAACCTAATGACTACCTAAGCAAGGCCGTGCTGGCACGTGGGGCAGGTTCGGCAAGGCAAAAATACTCTGTGGGAACATCAAAATCCCCTGGCACATTTGGTGTGAAGTTTCTGTGCTAACTACTGAAAAAGAAGATACAGGAAGTCAGCCATCAGAGCTAGCAATGTGTGGTGGTTTAACCTCATCTGAACACCAGTGCACACCAAAATGGCTCTATTTCTCCCCTCCTCCACTGGGCAGGGGAGAGAAAATGCAAAAAAAGGGTCATGGATTGGTGTAAGAATAGGGAGAGATCACTCAGCAATTACTGTCATGGGGAAAACAAATGTGTGGAAAAAAATTAAATTTATTACCAATCAAGTCAGAGTAGGGTAATGAGAAATAAAACACCCTTTGCCCACTCCTCCCTTCTTCCTGGCTCAACTTCACTGCTGAATTCTTCATCTCCTTCCTCCTAGCAGCACAGGGGAACAGAGAACAGGGGCTATGGTCAGTTCATCACATATTGTCTCTGCTGCTCCCTCCTCCTTAGTGGGAGGACTCTTCACATTTTTTTCTTGCTCCAGCGTGGGCTCATGGTGTCACAGCTTCCATTCACTTGCTCCTGTGTGGAGTTCTCCAGGATCTGTGCGCCCCATGGACCTCCATAGACTGATCCACAGCTGCAGGGGAATCTCAGCTCCAGCACCTGGAGCACCTCCTTCTGCACTGACCTGAGCGTCTACAGAGTTCTTCCTCTCACATATTCTCACTCTTTTGACTACTGCTGCACAGCAAGGTTTTTCCCCTCTCTCAAATGTGTTCTTCTAGAGGTAGAACACCTCTGTCACTGATGGGCTCAGCCTTGGCCTTGGCTAGCAGCAGGTCCATCCTGGAGCCATCTCGCTTTGGCTCTGACGTGGGGGAAGCTTCTGGTAGCTTCTCAACAGAAGACAGCCCTGTAGCCCCTCCCACTACTAAAACCTTGCCAGGCAAACATAGGGAGAAAATGGTTGTGTTCCCAAAAGTCCAAAGTCAGCATCTACTGTGTTTACTGTGTAATATAGACATTATATATCACTTCTTCCCCACTCCTAACTGCAATGAGCCCAGAAAATATCATTCTTTGTAACAAAAAAACCCAAACCCGAAAACCAAAACAACAATAACAAATTAATTATTACTTGCCCTGGAACCCAGTAGGAGATGAAGTGTTTTTTTACTTTTTCTCTTTTATTTTCATTTTTTAGTCTAAAAGTCTGAAAATGCAGAGATAAAATAAAAAACAATGAAAAAAAAAGTACCACCACATGTTTGTAGATTTCTTTACGTGTTCTTCTAGTGACCTATATTATTTAGTTTATGTGATAAGTATTTCTGTAACCTCTATCAAAAAAGTGAATCTAAAGAAAAGTATACCAGCAGGTCTCAGAGTTATTGATTACAAAAGCATGATGTTTTAATGGGATCTTCTGACATTTTCAGATTCTAACATATACCGTTTTTGTGACCAGAACTGATCTTCAGTAACCTACATTCAATTACCAGTTCTGTCCACTAAGTTGCCACTAAGAAGACACCACAAATATTTTGCAGAATTTGCAGTCTTCTCTGGGAGAGAGATTACAGCAGGGTTCATGGTACTATCAAGAGCCAATATGCATCTGCAAGTAGCCTCTATTCCTTTTACCTGCTAGTTCTGGGAGCCAGCAAAGCCTGTTCCAGCTGGGAAAACCCTCAGAGAGTGCCCTCTCTGGAGATGGTCTGATTTTGTCAGACCTAGGGAAGGAAACACACTAGAAGAATAGAAGATATCTTTATAGCAAGAAAGACAAATAATTTCATAGCTCTTTATATCTCAACCAGCTTTAAGGTACTAATTTAAAGGAAATTCCCTCCTAACCTTAGGAAAAACTGGGTTCAAATATATCCAAAGGTTTTTGTTAGTCCAAAGTGACATATTTCCATGTTGACCAAGGCAAAAAAACCAGTCTACCTGTGCTGACAGGACCATTTGTGGAAAGCTGAGTTCAGTTTTGGGGCTCCAAAGACATCAAAATGTAAGAATACAGAAGAATGAAATTTTGAAAACTTAGTACAAAAATAATCTGTGGAACTTTTGTAAATCTTCTCAAAATATGTTGTAATAATTTACAGGTGTTTATACATTTGGATCTACACTGCATTTCTGAATAGAGTTCCAAGTGAGGGACAATATAAAAATTGCATGAGAGTCTTGTCCTTTCTGAGGCACAGAAGCTGCCCTTTGACATGTGTCCAGGGTTTGTCATGTGCATGGGACTTCCAGTCTAACTCTATCCTCAGAGACTGACAATTTTTAGCTCTAGTGTTCCACATACCATGTGGGTTTTGTGAACCCTTAGAAAGATGAAACCCTCAGGGAGCTGATCAACTTGTGCAAGTGATCTTGCATTGTTGGAAAGGCACAACTCTGACTCTAGCATGTCATGCACAGCAGTGACAGTATTAGAGTGTGAAATTAATTTATTTAATGCATGTGGCAGGCAAGTGATAATGTATTACTATGCACAGCCTGCCAGTCCCTGGTACAAAACTATTTGGTATTTGGTAGTTGGTGAAGGAACTCTGCAATATGGGTTTAGACAAGAAAATGCAGAAGGGAGATGAGAGGGCTACAATATCAGAGCCTGAGGATGTTTGAGAAGATGATGGCACTACTGGCTTGAGAGAAATTTCGGAAGTTAAATATGTGTCTAGAAGAACAGTGGGAATATAAGGAGAGAAGCTATGTTGTTTAATGTCTCCTGCACCAAAAAAGAAGGATTATCTACTTGTAAATGGGCTGCATTCTATGAAATGGCTGACCACTCCTCTTTAAAACAAAGCCTACAAGGCTTTACTGAGGCTTTACTTCCTGAGCAAAATGAGTTGAAAAGAATAGATGAATAGTGATGGAGAAACTCTCTCTGACTGTAGTCAGCAACAGGTAAGAAAAATAGAAGTGTTGCATGGGGACAGTGTTGGAAATACAACCCTTGTCAGTCCTGGGCTGGCTTTGTATGTACTGTGAATGGAAAACTCTTGTAGATGAGAAGAAATGCTGTAGTCAGTCTGTGTATTTAATACTGAATGGCCTTTGCAGAAATGCCTAACCTGAGCTGGAAGCTGATGGTTTCCTACATGTTCTCCATGTTCTCCCTACCCTGTCTTTCCCATTTACACTTTTGTTTAATGGCTTTTTTTTTTTTTTTAAGGAGAGACCAATTTTGAGTGAGAGAAAAAAACTCCCTCTTTGGAGACACTTAGAAGGTGACAGCTTAGGTAAACAAAATGTATTTTTTCCTTCCAAATGAAAACTGTTTGTGAATTTCTTTTCCCCAAGATGAAATGTGAATTTGTTCCTTGAGCATCTTGGTTTTATGAACTAGGGTTGAATATTTTGAATTTCTTCTTACACTTTTAGCATCAACTGATTATTTTTAGCAAACATGCTGATAATTTCTTTAGATATTTTTTTCTGACAAGTGAAGCCTTAATAAACTGCTATTTTTCAAAATATCCCAAGTCCCATTTATCATAGAATGATCTAATAAAGACAAATATTCAACCAATAATGAAAAGCTAAGTAATGTTTAAATGCTATTGTATGCAGGGAAGTACATTAAGGCAGATCTAAGAGACAGTTTAATGGATTTAGCTTTAACAATCAGACCTGGACTTAGTATAAATCAAATACCACTGCATTTCAGCAGAAAGTACACCCACTCATTCATTAACACTGTTCAGTGCAAATTATAAATATTAGTGAAGACACCTCCAGCACTTGAAGAATCTTTCCTCAGACACAGCAATAATTGAACAATAATGATGACAGTCTTATTTTTATGAATCACTATAACTTACTGATTTGCACCAGGGACTTGAAAGAGCTTTCTCCGCCAGTATGCAACAGGGAATGGTTATAAGCTGTTAAAAAGCTAAGGAAAGAAGGAGAGCAGACAGGAAGAGAAGAAAAAGAGAAGAAAAGTAATGGAAAGATGGTGGAAGCCACATTTGGTATCAGATAATTTTGGACATAATCAAGATGTAATGAGAGGGCCTCTAATTTACCAACAAGGTGATAAAAGATAAACTAATTACCCTACCTCACGTATGTGTTTCTGCATACACATGCTGTTGAAGAAATTTATGGTTTATCTTAATTTTGCTTTCCAAAACAAAAAAAGAGTCAACACATGTAAATATTTTATGAATTGCACATGCATAATAGTGCAAGCACAGGAGGAAAGGGGACTTTGCTGCTGATTGTGATATACGGCTTCAAAACAACTTAAGCAGTGTAAGGTTCTGGAACTATGATTACTATGAAAAAGAGCAGAACTCTCCTGTCTGCTTTTTGTAAAAGGTATTTGTTCGAGAGCTTTTTCCTATCCTCTATCTCAAAATTGGTAGAAAATTGAATACTCTGTACAGAAATGAATGTAATACTGGCATATATCTCTTTTTCGAAGTAGGAGGTGTTTGTGTATGTGTGTGCATTATTGTTAGCTTTTCTTCTCTCTTCTTTTTGGAAGACAGGAAAGGTCTCATTTCACAAACACAAGAGACAAATGAAATTGTTTAACCATTGTTCTGGTCTCAGCCAGAGTAGAGTTAATTTCTTCTCAGCAGCTGCTACAGTGCTATGTTTTGGATTCGGAATGAGAATGGTGTTGATAACACACTAATGTTTTGGGTTTTGCTCAGCTGCGTTTATCCTGAGTCAAGGACTTCTTTTTCCTTGTCCCATGCTCTGCCAGTGAGGACATAAACAAAAGAAACTGGGAGGGAGCACAGCTGGGACAGGTGGCCCAAACTCCCCAAAGAGATATTCCACACGATAGAATGTCAGGCCCAGTATGTAAACTGGAGGAGTTACCTGGACAGGAGGGCTGATCTGGGTTTGGGAAGTAGGGTCTGGCATCAGTCAGTGGGTGGTGAGCAATTGCACTGGGTGTCACTTTTTTGTTTCTTTTTTATTATAATCATTATTTTCGTTTACTATTATTATTGTATTTTACTTTATTTTCAGTTATTAAACTGTCCTTATCTCAACATGGAACTTTTACTTCAATTCTTCTTCCCATTCCACTGGGGTGTGTGGGGAGACAGAGGGTCTGAGTAAGTGGCTGCGTGGTGCTTAATCTCCAGCTGGGTTTAAACCATGACGACCATTTATTTTATTATACTAAGTTTTCACTCGTACTTATTTAGCCTCAAATAGCTTGGATGCCACCAAATATTTAATTCACTTGGGCATTGTGGTATTTTTCTATAACAGTTTATAACAAGAGCAAACTCACATATTTCATGCTAGGAATTCTTTATGCCAGCATTCAATTACTTTCTTTTTCAATACACTTCCTTTTTTAATGATCTAAAATTCTCATACCTTATCGCAGCCTAATATACTGAAATTAATCTCATCAAGGCCAGATTCCAAATAAGGTTCAGCTGTGCAAAAGAAATTTTGATATTCAGAAGTTCACCATAAAGCTCCACAGTGACTGAAGTCTAGAGAATTTCATTAATAAGGCTAATTAAATTATGGCATTTTTTTAGATTCATGTGTCCTTCTGGGAACGCTGAAGTATATAAGCTTGTAACATAATCCAATGAAACATAGATGTTTAGGAGTCTTTAGTATGAGTAAAAATGCCAGAAGTATTATTTTTATATGTTTTTTAACTGCTTTATCGTCTATGTTCATAAAACCGTGTGCTGGCAAGTACAATTACAAAATGAACTTGAATATGAAGTACATCCATATTGATTAGGCTAGTGCTGATTACAACACAGTGGTCATATATTACCACACGAAGTATTCATACTGTAAATATGCTGAAAAAGAATTCTTGCCAAGATACTGCAGCTGTGGACACCTTGGCAGTGGTTTTCAGGTTATGGCTCACTGAGATAACAAAGAGAATTAACCCTTGGTGAGATTGCCCTTCCCCAAATAAAATGAAACACACGGTGGAACCAGAGCAGCAAGAAACTTGTGAAGTTCTTTTAAAGGGCACCTGGGAAGCACTCTTTTGGGTCAGAAGATTTGAAGCAAGTTAACAGTTTAACATAACCCAGAGGTCTGATATATGGAAAGATGAAAACAACCAAGTAGGTGCATCAATTATTAATCTTACTTGTCCCCTTTTACAGCTCTAGGACGTTTCTGGCTAAGTCATGGTGCAACTGTCCGTAACAGCCAGAAGTAGAACTTTAATCTATATCAATTACTGTTCTATCCTCTCTGGAACTGTCACAGAGGGATCTCCATGGTGAGCAGCTGAGGCACAGCAGCCCACTCTTGCTCTGCAGTAACTGCTTGTGTAGAGATGCCCCCTCTTGCACAGGTTTGAAGTAACACCTCAAATCCCAATTAAAGTATCTACATTCTACATTGCCTATAGTCCTAACGGTGTAATTGTGGTTGTGTAATTGTGTACCATTACCTGGATGAGGTGAATATCACAGTATTAAGAAAAGCAATTTTATGTCAAATTTATTTGCAAAATGAACATGGTTGGATGTGGAAGTCATGTTACAAAATGCGTTCACAGAATCGAAAGCAAAGGCTGAGGGTTATGTGGACATAGGAGCAGAACAGCAGCATTTTGAGTAGGTTCCATGTTTGGGATGCCTTCCCTCATGCTAGGAACTGGGATAAACATAATAATTAACTATGCTGCCTTCTCCACATTTCCTATGAACTTTTCCAGGACACAGATAGAAAGATACAATGCAGTAAACTTTCCATTTTCTGTGTCCAGTGCCAAGAACATAATTTGCCTTATTGATGACTTTTCTGGATAATAATTCATAGTAAGATATTTGAATTGGAAAAAAAAGAAAGTATTAAGAAAAGGTGTCCACTTAAGTAGTCTGTGAGAAATGTTTCTGACTGTGAGCAACAGATGCGTATTCAGAGTTCCACTACATGTATATGGGTTTTAAAAGGGATGCAAATTAATATTTTGGAACCATAATTATTATCTTTGATTTGTTCCAAGTGATTTCTACAGTTATTAGGATCTTCTGCTCAAAAGAAAGAGGACTTATATACATATGTGGTCGGTTGGCTTGAGCCATCAGCCAAACAGCATTCCAGCCACTCCTTCACTCCCTTCTTCTGCCAGGTAGGAATGAAATACAAGGAAAGGGAGAAGACTCATGAAGGAAGGCACAGGCAGTTTAACCAGTGAAGCAAAAGCTGCACGTGCAGGCAAAGCAGGACAAGGGATTCCCCTGGACAAGCAGGTGCCCGGCCACTCCCCAGCAAGCAGGGCCTCAGCACACCTTGGGAACACAGATGCCGTAAGCCCAGCTCTTCCTTCTGCCTCCCTCCTGGAGCTGTTCTTGCTGAGCACCATGGGGCATCTCCTTGTCCAGCTGGGGTCAGCTGTGCTGTGTCCCCTCCCAGCCACTTGCCCATCCCAATCCTGCTCGCTTGGAAGGCACAGGGAGGATGAGAAGCAGAGAAAGCCTCGGCACTGCGCAAGCACCGCTCACCAGTAGCTGTAGCATTGGTGTGTTATCGGGACCGTTTTCAGCACAAATCAGAAACGCAGCGCTTTCTGCTGGGCTGCTCTGAAGAAAATGAACTCCATCTCAGCCAGAAGCAGTGCAATGAGAAATGGAAATGAAAATGGAATTGGGATTTCTCATTCCTCAAGCTGCAAGGAGCAGCTATATTCTAGGAGAGCTGCACTAGCCCCCAGTTAAAAGTGGAGAATCTGGATAGTATTACTCCTGTCACTGGCATCCAGAAGTGGCATATTCTTTCAGAATTTTTTTTCTTTTGAATGATTGACTTTTTTTGCAATGTATTTGTGTACCAGCTTCTTCAGAGTTAGGAATAATAAGCCAATGTTTACAAATGCACTGAACTGTCATTGTCATGTGCTAACAATGTCCTGTTAGGGGGCTAACATATAATGCTTCAGTTCACAGACAGTGTGTTGCATGGTACTATTGCTACAGCAGTTCTCAGTTGCTTCAGTCAACAGCCTCTGAGGTTGCAAACACCAAAAAGCAAGAGGTATATTCTATCTGCAAACCATGGTAGGTGGGAGAAAGTGGCTGATCAAAGTTCTCATATTTCAGCATCAGACATTAAGGCTGTACGGTATTTTATTATGCGTATTTATTTAGTATTATTTATTGTACTTACTTTATTGACCGTTGGCAATTAAAGGCAATGATAACCTGATAATTAGTCACTGTTTGGTGGCAGGGAGACCATTCCCTTGGTGAGTAAAAATCTGAAGATTTTTTTGAACCTGGAGTGTAAGAGAGAGCAATCCCCAACTAATGACTAGGAGAGATGAAAAAAGATCTATGTCTCTGAGAACAAGTCTCCCTGTATGAAACATGATGTGCTAAACTTCTCCTATCTCTATGAAACATGATGTGCTAAACCTCTCCTACAGACCAGACATTCTGTACCACTTCAGTACTAAATAAAGATCAGGAGTATCATGATTATTTAAAATTGATAAACTGACAGAAAAAGTTAGTGAGCTGGTTTTGGGTACACTATTCTCAGCCAGATATGCTTGTGTTCCCATGCTTTAAGGGATTTTCATTGCATGATCCTAATGAATATAACCTTGATTATTTTTTCTCTCAAACTGAAAAAGAATATTATACTGTAGAAGAAGTCTGAAGATTGTCAAAATCGAAGAGGTCAGTGGAAAATTATGCTTTTTCTGTTGTATAGGCATGATGAATGAGAGATTACTCAAAAATATGAAAGACAATTCATTAAGCCTATGGAACAAAATACCTAGAAAAAGAAGTGAAAAAAATTATGCTAACATGATTCTCCACTTCTGGAACTCTTGACTCACTGCTCATCAGACTTTCCTCTGAAAATCACAGGCTTCCTGTGAATGAATAGAATGAATAGACATAAAAAAGTAGTTTAATTCTCATTTTCTTTTCTTTCATTCTAAGTTATGGCTAGCCATTAGCCTGAGGTTTGCTTGCTGAGGAACAGGGGATTGTTCCCTTAAGATCCTTCTGTAAGATTATGCATGTAGAGCTCCATCAGAAAAAGACCCTTCAGATCTTTGGGATCTTTGTGTCTGGATTTTGGTTCATACTTGTTGCTGTTAGAAGTGCCTGTACTATACTATCTTCAGTATTACCCTGAAAATATTTTACTCCAGGTAGTTCTGTGCAACTGGACATTAGTGTTAGTTTGCTTCCTTACATGCTAAGCTTTTGAAAAACCACCGTCAAAGAAACATTCTACTCATTTCAAAAAAGTACAAGGTTTCTGTTGCCAAATATGGTTTTTAAAATAAGCAGAAAGTGGCTTATTACTTGTTCAATGACATTTTGACGTTTTATGGAAGATAAAGCTTTCAAAGTTTTCTTATTTTGGAAGTTTGCAGAAAAGACTATGGCACAGATAAAAGCAAAGTAAACCTGTGCCATCCCACTGTCATTGCTTCTAGGTGGGAGTTGTAGTCAGGAACCCGTTAATCTTAGAATGTATCACAACTGAGTTGATTTTTCTATGTTTTTTTGGGAATAAGACCAGCAACTCTTTCCATACATGAGCTACAAAAACAACAAAAAAACCCAAAACAAAAAAACAAACAAACAAAAAGATAAAGTTTGATCACTGCTGGCCTGGGACTAAAGATGTAGAAATCCTCTCTTACAACCAGCTGTCTCTAAGTGACATCCTTCCCTGATACTTACAGGTTAATTGCATCAAAGGTTGCTTTTTTAACCTGTTAGTTAGTGTCCGTTTAAACTTATTTCCTATTACTGATGGGATGAAGATGTAAAATAATGTTTCATTTACTCTGGATGGTGCTAACACCCTTCCCATGGGTAAGTTCTGATTGCAGAGCTCATAAAAAGAAAAAAAAAATTTGTAAAATAACACAGTTCCCATTGTAAGCCTCTCTTTTCCCTTTGCCAGCAAAGTCAGTGGGCCAAAGCAGCAAATTCCAGTTGCTTTGTGCTATGCTGGTAATGCACAGCCATAGAAGCTTCTGTTTACTTAGGTGTTTAGACTCTAGGGAGGCTTCTTTGTGTGATGGCAGAAATATGAAGCAGAGAGACCATACCTGGACTGAATATGACTTCCAAAGTGTACATTATTTCCTGTAACTGCTTTCCATATATACCGATCAAACATGCTTGGTAAGCTGAGTGTTTTCATTTGAATAGTAAAAAACTTGGTATCTCTCAGACACCTCGTATTTTTGTGGCAAATAATGCAGGGAGTGAACACATTTCCTTGGTATTTTAGGGTGAAGAGCAAGTAGAATGGAAATTTTCTGTAGTTCAAATCAAAAGAAGATAACAAACGGTGGGTTTTTTAGCCCTACCACTCTTTCGTTATCTTGGAGTACAGCTCACTGAGATGCAGAGTAGGGAGTACTCTGTAGGAGCTCTTTGAAAACACTGTCAGTGCAATCGCCTGTGGGCTTCGTGTTTAGGATAAAGGCTCGTGAAGAAAGGTGAAGAAAAAAGTTTAATATTAAGCAATTTTTCAGCTAGGTGTACCAGGCTGTGCCAGATGTGCCATATGCAGAGATATCTTCTGCAGCAGAAGCTAACTGCTCAATTTAGCAGTTAAATTTAATTTTTCTTTGTAACTCACTTTCTCTGCTCCCTAGCTTAATTTTTGGTCACATCCAGAACTCCAGAACCTCAAAGTGGGAGGCCGTGCTTTTTCTTTCTTCCCTTTTGATGTCATTTTGTAGGGAGAACAGGCAGTTTTTTCCTTTGCCCCTTTTATCATGAGACTGCTGACAGCAAGCTGTGCCCCCACCAGCGTTCCTGCCTGTGCTCCATCAGCTGAACCTGTCTGCCTTTGCTTTTTTCTTTAGGTGTGTGCATGCATGCGTGCGTTCCAGCGCGTGTGTGTGCCTTCCCACCTACACCCAGCTCCCCTGTCAGAGGATACTGTCCTTGAACTTGATCAAAATCCTCACAAACTGTGCCATGAGTTGAGTCGCTTACCTCTGCCTCTGGAGGAGTTTATCTCCCTTGACAAGGTTTTGTCTGGTTTTAGTGGCACGGCTGGTGACAGGCCATGCACGCAACAGCATGTGACCCCGGCTTCTTGCATCCATGCGGGCAGTCGTCAGAGCTGTCACACAGTCAGAACAAGTTAATTCAGCGGGTGGAGAGAGAGGTGCGGTCTGTAATAATATCAGGCCTCAGTGCTGTCAGGCAGCGTGTACTGGTGGCTGCCCCAGCTGCTGTCTCCTGCCTACGAGGATGCGAGCTGACAGGCGGCAGGTTTATCCGCCTTGGGCGGGCTGGGGAGCACACATGTTAATTTTCTGTCTGTGCAACAGAGCTGGTAATATTGCTTGCTGTGGTGCTTGAGAAATCACTTCGTGCCTCTCACCTTGGACTATCGTTGGAGGCAACAAGATGCACTTGCTGGGGTGTCCAGAAGACAGTAGCAGGTCGGGGCTCCCTTCTGCTGCAGCGCTTGGGCTGCTCCTCCTCTGACCTTTCTTACCATGCTCTTCTTGACTCGCATGGATTACTCTGTGCCTGTATATTTCTTTCCCCCTTTGACAGGAGGTTGTTGCTCGTGGTGGCTAGATGCCTTTAGAAATTATAGGGCTATTGATTCATTTCACATGTGCTTGTATATATATATACACACACACTGTACCTATCTACACACATGGAGTTTCTTGAAGGATTTTCAGCTCTGGATGAGGCATGGTAAGGCAGAATCTCTGCCTATAAAATGTATGCAATACTGTAATTAAAATGATACCAATACTACTAATAATCTGTGTCAGTCAAATGAAATTTCTGTTCATTGACAGACATGACAGGCTTCAGATCTGGCTGGTCAAGGACTCTGTCTATAAAAATCCAGGTGTGATTAAACAGCAAGATGTGGTAGCACTTAATTTGGTGACCAGAATCAGCATGTGAAAATGGTGGGATTAAACATAAAGAAAGAAGAAAAGTCCCCATGTTTTTATTTACTCCTACACTCTTGACTAAAAGACACTCAATCCAGGAATACAGGAAGGAAAGTATGACTGCTCTGAAGAAAGTAGTAAAAATGCTACCAGTCTAACAGCCTTTTGCCTGGTGGGAGTGGGAAGTCTGGAGCTGGAGATGCTGTACATATAGACACACAGAAGTGGGCAGCCCTATGGCTGTTGGCTGGGATGTGAGTTGGGGAAAATTCTGATCCTTGCCTCCAGCTATACTGGCTTTGTTTCTTCTGCCTTGCATAATATAAGCCAGAAAAGCTCTCTAATGAGATATATAGTGTCTTTTCTACATAGCCAAATAGTATCTCTTTTGTCATAAGCTGTTCTCTAGTTGATTGACTGAACTCAGGAAAAATGTCACTTTCACTTCACTCTTTATTTTTGGCCTGGGTAAGGCTGTGGGAAGGGAAAAGTGGGAACAAAATCCAAGGGGGAAGTCACTTTAAAGTCCATCGGTCTTTCTTGTAGCAATGCCTGAGTGGTAAAATCAGAGAGAGGGCAAAGAATTTCCTTTTAATCTCTTGACTACAGTGATTGAATATGGATGAATTGGATTTGAGATTCACGTGTCTGAAGCTGATTCTCGAATTATATATTTAGAAATGAAGACAAAATCTAGTGTTTTAGGAAATGCAGGTTAAGAGATGACTCATTACAGCTGAATTCTACCATGGGCTCAGAACAAAGCTAAGGAAATGTCTTTTCATACCATGTTAATTAAAACGGTGAACTCCTTGCTATAAAGGTGATGCTGAAACCAAAGTTAATATAAATGACAAAAAAGGGTAGGACACTGATAGCTAACAAGAATATTCAGAATTGCAACAACTAATGATGGTGCATACTTCAGAAGAATTATTAACCTGAAAACTTCCCAGTTGTAATATTAGACAACTAAAGAATAGGACATACATTACTTCTAGTGTTGCTAAGATTCAGAAGCAGGATAACACATTACTTAGACTCTTCGTTCTGACCCAGCTGGACAACACATGCCTCAGATGGGTCAGGGCTCTTCCTCCACTTGGGAGAGCTGCTATGGGGCTGTGAGGTCTGGCTTCTTTCCTGAAAGCAAACTGTTAAATTCTTGTCATTCAGTTGGACTCCAGGAGCTTGCCACTGACCTGACTTCCAGATCTTTTGATTCTTACCCTTGAATTCACATTTAAGGAAACTGTCCAGAATGAATCCAAGGCCTTTCCTTTTCCGAATGATCTTGAAATTTACATCACTCTGTATGTTTGTATATGTGTATGGGAAGGGATTATCCTTAGAGGTCTCCAGCACTGAGTTTCAGTTGTCAACTAATTAGTCAAGCATGAGACCCTTGGTATCTGTGCATTTCTTTAACAGGACCACCAGCTGTCTAGTAGAGACAAACATCACTGAGGGTTTCAGCACTAAGCTCTTTTTTCCCCAGCAGCTAGGGACAAAGTATAATTGCATATTTTTACAAGTGGAGAACATGGGGTAAGAAGGCTGGGTCTTGCTGCCAGGAGGGAGATGAACAGAAGCTTCAGACAGACACTTGCCTCTGGAATAGCTAGTGTAAGAGCAACTTTACAAACCGTATAATTTTAAATATGACTCTATGCTACTAAAAACATTTTTTGGTTGTTAGGTTAAATTAGAATTTTATAATTTCTTACCATTGTCATAAGACAAAAAAAAAAAAAGTGCATTAACACATGAAATGTCAATCTCATAGCATGACAGATGGAATGGACCCTAGCTGTGATTATACATTAATATTTACAATGAGGAACAGTTTAAAGGAATTCAGCTTCTTTTTGTGTGAGACTTTTCAAGATTTTGTAATAATCATGTGGTAGGTTATGCAGTACAGTGTGTTCTTAACCATTTTGTGTACCTTTAGGAAACAGAATCTTGAAATAGAGGATATAGTTATACTATTTAAAAATAACCCTTTGACAATGCCTATTTATTAAGGGATTTGAAATCCCTTGAAATATCCTACCTTGTGTGCAGTGGCTCATGTAGTGAGACATAAACTAAAATCATGTTATGTGCAACACACGTGTAAGATGTATTGGACTACTGGATGTACTGGGGCATCTTATGCTGATATTTAAATGAGGCACGTTATAGGATCCTTTAATACGTGGTTGGTCTCTGAAGAAGTGTCTTGAGTGAAGGCTAGAAAGTAAAAACGAGCTCATCGCGTGCTGCTTTTCTCTCAAGTAAGGTGAGCTTGGAAGAATAGGAATATAATGAAGTACTGATTTGCTCTGGTAGTGCTTTCTTTTTCTGGGTAAATTATTACAATTGTATTAAGTCAGTTTCCCTTGAATTGCCAGTCCTTTCAACAAGGACTGGAGCAGAGATTGCTTGCATTTATGGTAGGAACTTCATTCTTGCAGGTTTTTGCTCACTGACTGTAAAGTACTTCTCAGTTTTGTACCTGTCTCTGTACTGTCTTGTCTCTTAAAATGTGGTTCAGGTTTGCTTGGTGTAAAGCCAGTGCATTTATTTTTCACCTCCCTCACTGTTTGAGGGCATATTCACCCGCATCAAGGATGAGCTGATCAGCTGTGGACAGATGGCAGGTCTGCCTCAGCCTCCTGAGCAGCTGCCTCTGCTGACAAAGATGCCCTGTGTCTCCTCAGCTGAAAGAACAGGAGAGTGCTTGAGAATCATTGAATATTTCATCTGACATGAAGTGAAGAAGTGATTTTACAACTTACTTCTGGTGATTAAATTAAATCAATTCCCTTCACATGTATTTTATTCCTTGCTTGATTATTTCTTATTTTGGAGAGGAGTGGCAGCATAGGCTGTATTCTCTTCCTCTTTGGCTCTTGCATACAAGCACCATCCCCTTCACCCACCTCCTGAGATGAATATAGAACTTTAGGTTCAACTCCTTCTTTCTGAGAGGAGGGAGGTCGTATAATTTTGGCTAATCTGATGGTATATTCTGGCTACTAGAGGTTTAACCAAAGCTGGGTGAAAAGTCAGAGTAGTGTGTTTCAATATCTGGGTTGTTTTTTTTTTCCCCTGTTGTAGTCCCCAGAGGTGCAGGAAGCATTGCAAAGGTGTGGTGGAGATCTGAATAAAAATGCTCTGACACTTGCTCACTACTGTCTTGTCAGTGTAGATAAAGTTTCAGCTCATCAAAACACCCCTGCAGGCAAGAACAAGGCAGCTTTTCTCTCCAGTCTGCTGCTGAAAAGGCTTTAACAGAGTGGGAGCTAGTAAATTAACGCTGGCTATTACCGGGTTGAGAGGTTTTGTTTCACACGTACTTAATTTTGTAGTCATGTGGTTTGGACTTTGGATGGGGGGATGATGGTAAAATCTTCCACATGACTTGTTACTGGGCTACCCATAACCATGTGCAGGATGAATTTACAGAGAGACAGAAAATTTGGTTTAGCTGCACTGTTCACTGCCATCGTTCTTGGTGCTGATCTTATGGATGTAAAAGTTCACATTTTATCAGACCAGTCAGGTGTTAGATATGACCCTAGAGCAATCAATCAGCTGGTGCCAATTGCCTAATACTCTCATCTTTATCCCCATGCTGGGGACAGCTCAGCTGCTCAGGATAAGAAATATGACTCTGTCTTTCAGAGAAATGTTTCCACTCTGATTCAGGGCACCCTGAATATTTTGGTATCTGTCACCTGTGCAAGAAGAATAAATGTTACATCAGGTAACACTGAGTAAAGGGGCAGTGTATGGGGACAGTCAGAGGATTGGTGTTGGTTTTAGGTTGCCACTCCTCTTCACACCCTGGCTGCAGAAAGATATGGCTCTATTCTTAGGGAGAGAATAGAAGAAATGAAAATTGGGATTGCTATTTCCTTCCCTTGGATATAATATCCAACGGTCTCCCACTTACCTCATATAAGATCACATATTGTATGAAATGTGTGGATGGTTCTGGTGGCTTGGTGAGGAATTAGGTATAATGAGGAGAAAATTAGAAGTTTCCATAGGAGGCAAAGTCATGTAAAGTCCTGAAGAGGAGGTCTGGGTGTCTCAAGTGCCAAAGTCTGAACCTCTTCAGCAATTATATGCTGAAGTGATAGGAGTAAGGAAAAACAAGAGAAAGAGAAAGTAATGGCTGTGTGGAGAGAGTAACAGGAGAAAGGTATTTAATTTGAGCCAAGATGTTAGTCTTCCCCTGCAATATCATTTCCGTGAAAATAGGAGAGAAGAATTTGGCATGTCCTATAATATTTAGTGATACGATGATTTACATTGGAGTGTGGTTGCTTTCTGCTTAGCTAAAGGTTAGTCTTTGGGAAAAACACTAATGGGACAAACTCCAGGTAGATCAGGTACTTTTGTTACACGTATTGTTACGCATAATTGAAAAGAACATAAAAGTTCTGTTTCCCTCAGTAGAGTAGGAGCTGCACAGCGTGAGATTACGGCTCTTTGCTTTCTGCTTTCTCACCTTCCTAGCTGTTGTTCGGTCCCAAAGCCTGATCTCTGTCAGTTTTTTCAGGGTCACATTGCTGTTGCTGCTGTGACTGTGTCTAGTATTTTGGCTTTCTTGCTCTCTTTGCTCCCTGTCCCTCTGGTCTTTTGGCATCCTTTTTTACAGACATGCAGAACCTTTGAACTTAATGTCCGGTGAACCACCTTCACCCATGGCGTGAACTGGAAGGAAAAAGTTCATTGAGTACAGAGGTTCGTCAAAATCTCTTCCATTCTGTTCAAAAAAGCATAAGATTTCTGTGGTCCAGGTGCATTTCTTAGTTCTCTTTCAGGTGTTATAGTGCAGCACCAGTCAGAGAACTCATTCTGGCTGTTCTGCTTCACCCGCTTCTGAAGGCCAGGAAGAGGTGAGGTAGCAGAAGTTCATAAAGTCCACAGAGAGCTTTGAGAAGTCAGGCTGGAAATCACTGCAGAATGAGAAAGCTGCTACACAGATGAGATGAGGTTCTGGTAGCGTGAACACAGGGACCACAAGAAAAACAGAGGCCTCTTCCGCACCGAACAAATTACCTCAGGAGAGTGCAGCGAGCATGACCTTGAAATGAGCATATGACTCCATGAAAATTGTGCTGTAAAGAGTAATCATATACCGGCCAGTTTATTGTAAGAAATAACACCAGAAGGGCCATAGAAGAATTTGTGAAATGATGTTCTGATGAGCCTTGTCTCTTATAAAAGATGCAAGTTTGAGGGAGTTGTTAGAGTGAGTAAATTAAAGAGTATTTTCCAATATTGAACAAATATGTCATGTGCCCTTTTCTCATAGAAGTTTTGCTGATGAATCAGGTGTATGCTGGTATTTTCTTTCCTCCTTATAAATCACCAGTCTGATTTCCTGCATATGTATATAATCAATTTCTCTCTCTCTCTCTATTTTTTTTCTCTTTGTGAATTAAAGAATGAAAAAAATATTGGTCTGATTATTTCTATGAAAATACAAGAAAGTTGATTAGATGTTTTTTCATTTTTCTATATTTTCTCTCTTTGAAATTTATTACTTTACAAAAAAATATAAATGAAGGAAGTGGAGGCTGAAAATTTGGTCTGAAATCCTCTTTGTGGCTGTGGTATTTGTCATAGTAGTCCTTGCAAATTTTGCAGGCTGTATTTGTTGTTGCGCTAGAGGACTGGAAGAAAATGTTCACTTTTATTCTTCTCCTGTTTAATCCTAGACAAGATCAGGGGTGACATCTTTTGCAATTTACAAAAGTTCTGGCTCTTCGTGTGTATTTATGGATTTATTGGGCAGTCAGCAAAGGGATCACTGTAGCACAAGCAGAGATCTAGTCATGTTCCCTTTCCTCTGCTTGCATATCTTGCCTTTGATGCTGAAGGTAGAATAACAAAGAGTTTCTCCAGCTCTGGAAAGCCAGAGAACTTCCTTTTATATGGAAGGAATTTCCAGATTAGTACTGTCTGACGTTGCACTAACTTTATTTTAGTACTGGATTTTAAGGCTGGTCCTGAGAGTTGCTGGTGCCTACCATTTTTGGGAAATTATAAAAATGTTATACTTCTGCAAAATTGCATGTGTCAGGATGTTGTGGTATCCATAAATCAAATTTTCCTTGACCTGCATTATGATATGATATAACTTTCATGTACTCTATACCTGTAATGCACTCGGAACTTTTGTTAAACTTTTCTGATCTCTTTGAAAATAAGATAGAAATTAATGTAAGCTTCTTGGAATGTACAAACACACAGAGCTCAACTTTACTGTGGCTGAGGAGGTAAATTAATATGAAGGGAAAATGTTGCTTGAAACTTTTTCTTTCACCAAATTCTGTTTGAGTTCTCCACCTGGCCACTTCAAGGCAATTTTAACTAACACTTCCCCTTATTTCTGAATTATCACATGGAGATAATTGCTTGCTCCCATTAACACATGGTCAGGATTTTGAACTCACCTCATTTTCTAAAAGAAGCAATATAATGATGTGCTTTTCAGTCCTTCTACCTTCAAGTCATCAAGTATTTAGCTCATTAGTGGTGTGATTCCCATCTGGTTGTAAGGAATGGTTACTGATGCATTAAAGTGGTAGGGGTTAAGTTTTCATCACAGAAGCCTGTGGAAACTAAATTACTTTCATTCACATTTTTTGTAATCTTTGTCGGTTCTATTAGAAAGACATAGAAAAACTTTGTCATATACATTTGATATACATTAGCTTGGAGCAGGAAGTTCAAGAAGTCACATGAGAAAATTAGGGGGGGTTTGTAAGCATTCCAGACAAGGGACACACAGATGGAAGGTTTAGGTCACTGCAGCATTTATCTTCAAGATTATTTTCTTAAAAATATAGTCACTGATTTAAAATATGGAGAAAATGGTACCAAAGCTGAACAGAATATTGCTGGTGCCAAATTAGCAATGCCAAAGAAAAAGTATTATAATTTTCCTCCAACTGCTGGCCAAAGTCCAAATGTAGTCTCTATGAGGCTTGTCTTATTTTGTGGTGAGAGCATATTTTTGGCTCATATTCAGCCTGGCCTCAACTGTAATTCCCTGGTACTATCCGAGAGATCAGAGTTCAGTGATATTTAGGTGTTGTAAGTATATTTTGGACTACTGTTGTCATTAGGGTAAAGTTAGTAAAACCCCACTAGACTTAGATGAGGGGAGGACGCTTCTTTTTTTGGCTATCCCTTAGTCAGAAACTTTCTTGTTGTAGGTATTTGCTTTATTGCATTTGAGTTGATTTACCATCTGTATCGTAGAAATACTAAGCATTATAAGTAAAGGCTATATTTATAATACCTTATATAAATGATGCCTCAGTAGTGTTTTAAAAAAATGAACATCACTGTAACAGAGCAGCGATGACATTATGAAATTTCCCCTAAGCCACAGACAAAACACATTTGAGGTAATGGCAGGGCTACACATGCTGACCACTCACTGCTTTAAGTCTTCCAAATGATAAATGGGTTGTTCAATTTATATTCATGTGCGTTGCAGCATCTGTGCTGAGATTTTTCATGAGGAGGACTAGCCCTCATCTTGTCTGGTTTGGGGTTTTAGGAAAGTCTTCTTCAAAACATTTATTTGGGAAGTATTGTTTTATAGGATTGGAACTTTCAGCTTTCACTGGTTTCTCATAGCCATCTTAGTCTACCTGTTCTCAGGCAGAGGCACAAACAGCTCTTTTCTTTCCACTTCAGTCCTTTGATTAGTCCCAATCGTTTAAGGGGAATTACTAAGCTGATAAGACTGGTCCCTGGAGAACTCTTCCACTTTACAGAGGTTTCCTGCTTCTGCAGAATATCATACTATATATTAAGTGGTTGAAAAGAGAGGAGCATCTATGATGATGTAACACCCTATCTGGTCCCAGTCCCCATAATACATGGTGAGGACCTTGACTGGCCAGTATATTTAAACAAAGCCTCAATGAGCTCCAGGAAATACCTGAAGATACCTCATAGTCTCCCCAGGATAAATCCTTAATACTGCATAAAGGAGTCATGGAAGGGATACAAAATTTTTTTTCTCCTTCTTTTTTTAATCCAGGGATCTCTTGCTTTAAACAGCTTAAAAAAAAACAACTTGAAAACTACATTGATAATTAAGACCTAGATCCTGAAAAAGACCCTTGGTGAATCAACCACCTCTTTCTCTTAATAGTTCACTATTTGAAATATATTTCTGGCTGAAAACAACAACAGCATAAAAACCTCACTAAGAATAGGAAGTTGCTGCAGGAATGAAACTCCTTTTCTGGCTAACAGGGCTATGTTTTCCTATGCAAATGCAGCAAAGCCCAGAAATTAGCAATGACTGCTAAATTAACACACTTGAAGAGCTTGGCTGGTTCTAATAGGCAGTCAAATGGTCTTGTTACATTGTAATGGTGCCAAGCTAATTGAAGTGATTACTGTTGCTCATGAGCAGCCCTTTTGAAGTAGAAGTCTTTTAAATTATCCATAGACGTTAAATGTCAGACACTATTGTGTAATTATACTTTGTAAACGCTGAATGTCATAAGGCATCACAGGTAATTGAGGTTTACGGAGAAGAGCTTTATCTAAACCTAATTGGGCATCAATTCTTTGTCACTATTTCTAAACCTAATTGGGCATCAAATTTTTGTGCCAGGGGACACTCCAACACCTCATTGCAGCCCTCCCTCCATCGTTATCAGTAGAGGAATACATCTTACAGCAAATCTGACCCTCCAAACCCTGGACCTCTCTCAGTCCAACCTGTACAGCCTGTCAGCCCAAGAAATGGAAATTTCTACAGGGAACCAGGCCGCTACATTTCACAGGTGCAGGGCATCTGTAGCAGTGATTTCCCAGTTCATCTGTATCCTGGTTTCAGCTGTCACTCTACCAAGCCACTGCAGTAGTCAATGGAACCTTTGCAATGCATGAAGAGCAGAACTTAGCTTAGTAATATGTGTATTTATTTTTAATTTTTTTCATTTACATAATTATTTCCTATTATTTGTATTCCTTGCAGAAGTTACCATTCATAGCGTAGAAACCTGTTTTACATCTGAACCTTTGCCATTTTCTCCTATCATTTAACTTGGACACAGCTATTAAGCTTCCTGAGGATTTCTTCCAGATGGGTAGATAGCTGCCTACAGAAGTTTTCTGCTAGGATCATTCACGTACTGTGATTGATTGCATAAGTATGTTTGAATTTTGTATCTGGCACCTCGATATCCTTTTTAATTCCCCCTCTCCATCCCTCCCACCCCCTCCTCCAAATCCAAGAATGACAGTTACGCAATCTTTACTCTCAGTCCTTCATACATATCTCCAAAAGAATTCTATTTTCCAGGCTTGAGACCTCTAACTTTATTCATACAGAGTCTTATCCGAAGTTTACTGCGATCATTGAGTGCTTTGCCCCTGAATTCAGTGCATTTGGTTTTCAAACCTATTAAAACAATCAGTTATAGTCAATGGTTCACTTGTCAGAAGATGCAGAAGTCCAGAAACTGCTTACTACTGCCACTTTTGCATAATTTTGTTTCACACTCTACTTTGCATGTTTTCATCAGCTTCTAGTGGGTAGTGAGTGTTGAAAGCACTCATTACAGATAATGATCTTACATCTGCTTTTTATTAGTTAATTTTGATAGTGTGTTGTGACTGGGGAGGAAATTCATGCACTTATGGGATGAAACTCACTGTGTTAATGTGTATTTCAGAGTAAAGGTGCAGAGGTTTTCTGAGACAAAAAATTTGATCTCAGAATCTCAGTCCACTTGCAAAGGAAGAGTTCTCACTGATTACTCTCAATGTTTTCCCTTTGTTTTGGCATATTATTATATATTCAGAAACCTCTGAATTTTTATCAGACAAAGGATAAAATAAAAGTTGTTCACCCACTTGGTAAAAAGGTATGTATACCATAACTCTTTTTGCTTTGATGGATCAGATCCCTTTTTTTTTTTTTTATGATGGTGTTCCTGAGGTGATGCAATTATTTTCCTTTAGCTTAGCTGTACAATCGCATTTTAGAAACATAAAAGAATACCAATTAACTTCTGGACAAAGGCACTGAATTAAATTGTCCCACAGAATGTAGCAAGAATGGAAAATAATGAAAGGAAACACTGTGAAATGTATCAAGTGCATATCCAGTTATATTTGAGATCTATCACTTTGATGTTTGATTTAGTCCTATCATCTATGTGTTTGATAGCCTCAGTCTTCCTCTTTCTCATATAAAATCATATACATGTCCTTTCCTGGGATGTGCTGAAGACTGTTGTCAAAAAGGTGTTTCATTCTCACTTGTCTGCAGCAGTCCTGACATGACTGCTAAAATATCAGAAAATGAAATTAAACCTGACGGCTGTGCTATTCCCAAAGGGCAGAGAACTTGATTTCACTCAAGGCAGAACACACTAATCCACAGCATTAGCAGCTTGCCAAGGCTGTTTAAGTCACTGCTTGTCTTTGTCAAGGATGGGAAGAGGGAGAGAGATACATGGAGGTGGTGGGTAGGACAAGTTTGATCAAGAGGAAATTGGTGCTAACCAAAGAGATTATCCATAAACTACATTTTGCAAAGACAAAAAAAAAAAAAAAAAAAAAGAACAGAATGAAGAAGAAAAAAAGAATGAGAATTAAAAATAATTTTTAAAATTTTTTTTCTTTTTTTTGATTTGGGAATTTAACTTCAAGATTTTAAATTTAAACAAAGTTAACAGTTGCGCAATTATGTGCTTCTAGGGGAGGTAAATGCTGAGAATATCAGAGATTTTATTACACATTTTTTTGCAAATTAACATTGTTTATTGTGAGAAAACAAATGCAGACAAAAAAAGATGTTCTAGTAAACAAACTTGTTAGGGACACAGAAGTATTTCCCAAAATAAAGCTGATATCTCAAAATGTTAATTTTGAACACATAGGGCTCCACCCCCAGGACTTCCAATAATAACAGGGTTGTCATTTGATATATATCCAACATACCCAACACCTTCTGCTGTTAATCTAGAAAGGCCTGGCCCTTTCCAGCAATGCTGCATCTGCACAGGATAGATGTGGAACACTGCATTTTTTGCAAAGGGCACCATTGTTTTTAGCTACCCATGTTAATCTGTGAACGGAGTTGTGATAGATGACTCATACCATGACCTTGACAAATTTTCTTTTCTTTCTGATAGTTTGAGAATATCTTTTATGTTCTTGGCTCAGTTTTTTGGTTTTAGCTTTTTTTTGATAAGTGCAACCTGCATCACACTTCAGTCCAGTTTCTGTCATCTGACTTATTCAGTCTCTTTATTTGCAGCTGCGGTCGCTCTGTCTGCTTTGGCCGCCCGGTGGCCAAGCAAGCGACGGCTACAAGGCTCCAGCCGCGCGGCCACTCAATGTGGCAATAGGGAGCCTGTGTAGAACTGCCTGCTAGAAGGCTCACAGCTGAGCTGGCTGCAGTGAGGTGGTTGCTAAGCAACCTGGCGAGAGCAGAGAATGAAGGAGGGACTCCTTGGTGCCTTCAATCCCAGTTTATTGAGGGAGCAGGAAGCAGGGTGAGTTGCTGGAAGGGGAGGCGACCAAAAGAGTCGGGGAACAACCGTTGCACGCCCCTTTTAAATGGGGGCGGTGCAGGGAGGAGACAAGAGGGTAAACCAATAAGGGAATGACATGGGGATGACAGAAACCAATCAGGGAAGAACAGGGGAGGAACATATTTGAACTGACCAACCAAGGATCGAATACAACAGAACTTTCTGGACATTAATGAATATGAAACAGAGGGCTATGAATATGCATACAACAATAAACCAATGGGGAAAACAGGAACACAGAACTTACTAGAACCAGGGGTGGAGTTGCGGTGATTGACACCCAGTGGGCGGGAGCCTCAGTTGTCAACCCCGCCTTCGGGGGCGGGCCTCTGGGCTGGTAAGCCCACTCACTGACTGTCACCCAGCCCCCAAGGGGGCTGGGGCACCGCAACATTTATTTACAATAGAACTGGCAATATCTGTATTAAATATTCAATACTAGATATTGTATGGATGGCTTGCTCATCCTTTGATGTCAGCTCAAACAATTCTCTCCTAATTTCCGTTGAGGAGGCTAATGTATATTCCTATTGCTTATAAAAATATTTTCAGACAACAGAGTCAATAAAAATATTATAGAAATATGAAAATTCCATTTATTCTTGAAATAAAACATTTTACCTTCTGGTCCCCATCTAATATTTCCCCCGCATCTCTTGCTCTGTTTCCCACTGTGTGTCATTCACTATTTCTCAGGAACACTCAGAGTGGGCCTCATATACACTCTTATTCTCTTCACTAAATTTTTAAAATTAAATTGAAAGACACTTGTGAAGAAAGACATCCGGAAAATGTGAGTTAGAGGAAGGGAGGTTACAATGCTCTTCTGTACCAAAATATGACCATGAAAGTGAAGAGCCATATTGAAGCAGACTGAGACATGCTGATAGAAGCACTGTGCAAGCAAAATGTTTGTGTCCAGCAGTACTGAGTAAAAGAGCCTCAGGACTTGCTGATTTCGTCCAGAAGTTCTTGTACCTAACACTTAGTCCTACAAGAGCTACATGTACTGCTTGGTCAATGTGTGGTAGGGCGGTGGCCAAGAAGTGTTAGTGCTTGTGAACTGCCGTGCTTTTTTGTGCTGGTGTGTATAGTGCTGTAGGTGTGGTTATGCGTATATAATTTCCCCTCACTGATGTGTAATTTCACAGAGACAGCCGGGAACTTGTGGGGTTTTTTTATTTTGCCTTTATAATTTTCTCTTTTATTTGCATTCAATTATTTGTTTTTATTTTATTTACAATTTTATAATGGAATTTTTTTAGACAGATGAATATTTCATAAATGAATTATGTTTAAATGTTTAAAAATGTTTGGTTTGTTCTTTCAGTAAACAATTTTATCAGCACAATAACACCATCCAGAGCATATGTCTGGTGGACAGTACACACACACCTAAGCTCTGTTACAAAGGCTTCCAGCTATATTCACAGAGCACGCTACAGTTCCCTGTGTCAGGCTGACCTCTTCCTAAGAGTTACCTAGGCTTCATGTGGTGCAGTCTGACACTGACCTTGCACTGTTCCTTTGGAAACAGCTTCACTTTACTGCCTGCAAAATGATTACTAGAAATTCCTTTTTTTTAACCCTTGTTTACCAGTGATACCTTTTTCTTGTCCTCTCACTTTTGCAAAGCACCCTTGATACCTGTGAAGTGAAAAAATACTGGCTCATATTTTGTGCTGCAGATGGTTCTACAGATTTGGATGCTTTTGTCACAAGATACTTGGACCATTTCTGAGGCTCGTGGAGGCAAAGGATGGTGTCATATCCCAGCAGCAGTTCTGGCTTAGCTTAGGCTTTGCAGTCAGACATGTAAAAGATGCACTTTGATCACGCTGTGCTATTGCCCATTGTGAAAGAGTTGACTGATCTCCTGGAGAATTATGCTGGTTGTGTACCTTACCAGAGTATCTTGCCTGAAGTAACATCCAGGTGATTTTAGTTCAGTAATAAACCATGACATGTTTCTAGGAATCATTGTCCTCTGAGTGAAGTGGTGGTGAATATTCAGGTTAAAGTGGTTGAGCTAAAAACATCTTGCAAGTGAGAGAGAAGCTGACATTTAGATCCTGGACATCTGATTCCTATGTGGGTTGATGTTTCTGAAAGCTGATTCCTAATTTCTTTGCAAATTTTATAATTGATACATAAAATATACTACATTCTGCCAAACTCTGCTCTGTAGGAATAGATTGCTTAGATTTCACTGGTAAATATAAAGCTGAAGCTACAGTAAAATTAGCAACAGCCTTTTCTGAACATAGGTAAAATGACAGCATGCTCAAGCACCCTTAGGAAGTAAATATTTTGTTATTTGTATATTGTTAATTGATCCCTGCAGTTATCACTTAGTTGCTGATTTAAAAGAAAACAACATGGGAATTACAGAAATTGATAGGAACCTGGGTATTTAGCTTGACTTAATACCATAAACAAAGACAGGAAGCGAACAGATGGTTTACATCCATGGTTGACATCAAGCCCAGCTGGGATCAGTTTCTTGTTGAGATGAAAAGAAAATAAGTTGAGGTATAAGCAGGGTAAACCATTGCCATCTGGGTCCATTCTTGTGGTAACTATAAAGCAGCCACTCCATACATCCTTGGTTTATCCTTCCTGTTTCCTCACTTATCAAATATTTATTGTCAACAACGGGCAGTTCTGTTTGCACACATTGCAATTGGATAATGAGATAGTTAGGTTTACCTCTGTTATTGATGGTGAGGGCTGATGGCATGAATAATTTCCTGGTTTTTAAATGGGAATTGAATTATTGATGCTTCATTTAGGCAGTGATAAAGGTATTAGTAATGTATTGCCATGTCTGTAGATTGGTAGTAGTAGTAGCCAGGAAGATACTTGCAGGTGATGGGCCAACTCGACTGTGTATCCGGAGTAAAAACTGGAAATCTGTTCCCTTGAGTATGGTGATTATGGAGTTACTGCTTTACAAATACTGCAGAATTTGTCCTGATAACTTTGCAGTTGACATCATTGCTAGCAGACAAAAGACTACAGCTCAACAGCCTGAACTAGCAACATTTTGCTTATAAACTCAGTTGCCCATAACAAAAAAGATAATTTCATAAATAAGAAGAGAGAAAACAACAATTAATGAAGCAAGAAGTCTCCGTCTTGTATTTAAGGGACCTTGAATATCTTCAGAGGATTTATCTGAACTTTACAGATTGACTAATTTTGGGCTTCTGAATTCTTGAGTGTCACTCTAGTAACATGATGATTTGAGCTTCTGCAATTCAGGTTCTAGGATTTCTCTTTTTTCCTTTTTCCTTTTTTTTTCTCTCTCCCCCCCCTGCCCCCATCAAAAACCACTCCACGTTTTAAAAATGTAAGCTACACAGAAAAGAGTGGCATTTGCATGACATCTTTCAAAAGAGGATGTGTTTGAGAGAGAAGTAATGACTGAGATCCCCTTTTAGCACTGTAACATATGATATTAATGTCCCTTGCCAAATGTAAAAGGTTGAAGTGAAACCTTCCCTACCCCATTTGCATTTCTTCACTTGCTACTTGCTGCACTCTTCTCTGTCCTATTTTTCAGTTCTTCAGTAGACTCAAATTCCCTCCTGCTTTCCTTAATCCCAGTCATCCCATCAGTGCATGAAGCATAGCAGTGCCTCGCTGGTCCACAACCCTCCCCTGGCTGCCGTGTGAACCAGGTTCTTAGAGAAATAGCAAGATAGTAGGTTAGGAAATTTAAAAAGTACACATTTCCCTCCTCAGATCATAGTTAATAAATTTCAGATGTGTCATGCATCTTTTACGTCTTCCTGCCTGCCCTCCATTTTTTGAACTGTAGGATGATGGGGAGGAGCCATTGCTAAAAGTTTTGCACAGTGTTTCTCACGATCAAATACAGAATCATGTAAAAAGAAAAAAAACAGGGTAAAGAAGATCTCAGGCCAATTATTTTTCTACAAAATACTTTATGTGACGACAGCAGCAGCCCCCAAAGGGCAGCATGTAACAACAGAGCCTAATTAGAATGATTTCAGTATAATCATTAACTAGCATCTAACACCTACGAGAGTATTTCTGTTTAAACTAAAACATGACCTGCATGGTGGAGAGGCCTTGTAAACTGTCTATGAAATAAAAAATGTGACAGTAAAGGTCAGAGCTGTGCTCATTTGAATTTCAAGCAGGAAGCAGGCTTCTCAGCCAGCATGTACAGGAAGAGTGGTGGCTCTTTCCACAGGCTCTCTTTGCCAACAGTAACTGTTGGAGAAATCCTCCAGGACTAATTACTGGGGCTGCAAAACAAGTATTGTTCTTTTGTCTCTTTTCCTGACCTGGTGAAATGCAAGAGTCCTAATTATATTATGTCAAAGATGTGATTTTGTTTTTCACTGCCATGTGAGCAAAGGTCACAAGGTAAGAAAACCAAGTGGCACCTTACATCTCTATCCACCTGCTGACAGCTTCCTTGATGCTCCCACTAATCACATCACCTTACTGGAGAAACAAGGAAGGAAGAGCTTGCTAGTAAACTTTCCTTCCAGGGAGAATGATGCTAACACATTGTTTTCCACTGGACCATGTAAATGCAGCTATCAAAATCAGTGAGATCTGGTTTGATTTGCAAGTCTCTGGTGAAATTTAAGAAGACAAAATTGTAAAACATTCTGTAAAAAAAAAAAAAAAGCATTAAAACATTTTTGAGGAAAGCATTTTAAAAAGCAGGAGAAAGACATTATAATAAAAAAAAAAAGGCAGAAAGTGTGTTATTTATTCATTTTGAAACATCGCAAAGAGCTCTGTTAGCAGCATTTATCTTCTAAAAAAAAATCCAGGAAAGCCAGTGCATTTAATTATTTTCCTACTTCCTTTTGTGACTTTTAAAGTGCTATATACGCAAAGCTTTTAACAGCTTTGGGGAATTGACAAAATGATAACATTTAGTACATAAGCCTTGCTATACTGAATCTTACTTTTTTTTCTTCCCATCCTCTGAACTTTGTAAGTTTTATTTCAACTGGTCTTTATTTTCCCCTTTCCTCTTCACAGCGGCTTGGGGTTTTTTTTTATGTCCCTTCCTTACTTTTTAAAAATTTCCTTACATATGTCTCCTTTAATTTTGTTTCTCATTGCTCATGTCTTTTTTGTTTTGTCTTGAACTTTGGAGTAAAAGTAGTGCTTTTGAGATATCCTTGATGACTTCACAGAAGAAACAAACCAGTAGCAGGTTATGTACAACAAATTTCTTTCTTTCATTATCCCAGGTCTGTGCCATAAGAGTAGCTCTGGCTTGTCTTCAAATGGCAGATGACAAATCATGCATATATTAATTATTCATTTATTTTTGTCTCAGCTAGATACAGTAAAATAGGCTGTATGTAAATTGGCCCTATATATATATATGACATTATGTTGTAACTGGGAATAATTTCTGGCATCAGACATCACCCAGAAGTGTGTAGGTGCTTGGTAGTTTCAGGTGCACTAAGAACAAAATATGAACGGAAGGCAAGCCCTCACTGTTAACTATTGAGTTTAATCACCTGTTCTTTTCCTTTCTGGAGCACTTCTTCCTTTGAATGTTGCTGCACAATGCTTAGCACTACATCCACATGAGGGGGAGATAGTAAAATCTTTCTTGAAGTTGGTGTAAGTCTGCTGATTTTTAGAGTTGAGGGTCTCGTATTTCTAGTAGACAAAGCAAACAAAAATCAAAACTAATTTAAGTGCAGTAACAGTTCAAGACTCTTCCCATCCCCTGCTGCTTCACTGTGGTTGGCTGTGAAACCCTAAATGGCGTGTTATAGATTTGGGTGTAATATCTGTTTATGACAGACCACTGAGGAGCATGAAAATTTATGAGGAAAAATGATATTGTATTTAAAAAAATATTATTTTCCTTGCATTTAACCTGCAGCTTTGTTACAGATGCTCAACTGCTTCATCTCTTACTGCCTAGAGAAAACGTTAAGTTAGTGACATCTTGGTAATTTTACTCAAAGTATGTTATTTTCACAAATAATTAATATTCTGAGGAACTGACAGCTTCTTGTTTCTGGCTTAATTTTTTTCTTCCACTGATGCTGGAGTACTTCATGGCCATGAAGAAGTGTGACTGAGGGGGATAACGAAGTACTGGTTGTAACTTCATATTAGCCTGTTAAATGGCATCAAATTTTGGTACTGCCATGTGATTAGGATCTGACCACATCTATCCTAACGTGTTATTGCTGTGATCTAATTTTGTTGGGAGACAGTGAATTTTGTGCTATTGCATGAGGCTGAACTCCAAACAACCTCTTTGTAGGATACACATTAAGCCTTCAGTCTTCTGCTTGAATGTCTACTTTACTGAAAAGCTTCCTGCAAGATGCAGTCCCTATCTCTTGTTAGGAAATAAGTATCTTTTATAAAATGTGAAGCTGTTATGTGCTAACATGATGTTCTTGTGAGCAGTATTCCTGACAAAATTAACTTATTTAATATAAATACTGTCTTTGCTTTCTAGTTAAGTTAGCAAGACATTTACATGTTGCTTTTGATATCCTGATGATTGGCATTTGCAATTTATGGATTTATTTTAATAATTTTAACTTTATGGAACTTTTTAAAATGCAAAGTGTAAACTAAATAAGTAGAAACATATGCCTAGCAAGAATGTCAGCTTTACATCCCTAATGTTCAGTGTGGCTGGAGTGTTGTGATTGAACATCTGTTTTTGAATTTTTGAAAAGATATAGGAGCATGTGGTAAAATTAAAAAGAACCTTGCAGAGCGTTGTACTTCTGTAAAGCCTTTTCTGCAGCTTTGCTATGAGTGGAAAGAGGCACGTCAATCCTTCTTTACATGCTCAGCACAAGGACAGATGCATATCCTTCTGAGAGACCTGTTGTTTGACTATCATAAGAAAGATTTTCATTGTCTTACACAATTTTTGATGGTTTTATTTTGCCTTATGCTTCCTACAGCAAGCAGAAATAGGGAATTTAATAAGGTAACATATAATATCTGTAAAATCTATTATTTAATATAAAGTCATGTCTTAAAAATTCTCCTGCAGAGTTTTGCACAAAGGTCATCAGATGTGACTGAGATGCTGTTACTAGCATTTCATTGTCTCTCCGCTTAAACCCACAGTGCTCTGGAAAGAAACCATTTTGTTCTGTTTTGCTGCTGCTTGGAAGGCCAGTTTTATGTGCCTCAGATGTCCTGTGTGGAGTGTTGGTATAGGTGTGTGGGCCTAGGATTTTTCACATTCCCTACCATTAATAAGACTAGATTTATCTTTCAATCTTGTCTAAATTAATTAAAAATTGATGGTTCGGAGTAGTGGGAAAGAGTTATGGAATGCTGATTATTGGAGACAATGGGATTAGATAAGCATGAAAGCCAAGAAAACTCTGAAGGAAGCACAGTTTAGGGAAATAGGAAGTGAATAATATCTGGTACTCTGCTTTCCTAGATGTACCTTTTGGTATTGGAGGAAGAGGTCTGGCATGCCCTACTTGTGTCGAGTTGTCTGCTGAGTCATCAGCATGAACACAGCCTGGTTATCCCTGGTGCAAGATAGCCACTGAACGCACTAGTGTCAGAGGATGAAGACAGTGTCTACATGCAACAGTGCAGGAATGGCAGTGGATGTTGAAGAGGTGAACCTTGGTGCTGGGCAGCAGAGCTTGACTTGCAGAACATACTACAAGCTGCAGTGATGACGAGCTCTGGCCTCTATTTTCTGTAATGCCTGAAGAAACTCAGTGTGCTTTAGTGTGAAGATCAGTATTGTGACTTTAAAAAGGAGAATTGAGCATTGCCAGTGCTGAGACAGAAATCACATTAACTAGCTTTGGGTACTGACAGTTTTGGCCTATATTGCCGTAAGGAAAGTGAGATTTAAGATACTGCACTGGGGGTAATTTTCAGTATTACAGAAGAGTATCAGTCCAATTAAGGGGCCTAAATTTCTGAAAGAAATGTACCACCTATAGTTTGGTAATAAAAAGACAGCTTGCAAAACATTGGAACCACATTTCTTTCATTAATATTTTCTAAATTTTAAGCATGTTTCTTTTTTTTTTTTTTGACAATAATTTCTCTGCTTAAAAAATAGTACAGAAATAATGACAGCAGTCTCTGTAATTAGACATATAAAAATATAAAAATATGGACAGAAGAAAGAACCTGTCCTTTCTTTTCCTCATTGTCTTATGTTCCTCACTCCTGTGGTATTAACAGATTCTTGCTGTAAAAGAAATTGATTCTTCACTCCCAGGCAGGTCATTATAAAAAGGGTTTTAAATCATTTGGTCTTCCCATTTCTGAAATATAGACTTCACTTTAATATTCTCTGCATTACCAGCAATAAAAAGCCCATAATTTGTGAAAAATGAGCTTTCTCTTCAATATGTTCTCTGATAAGTAGCATTTCTACTCCTTGTTCACTTGTCCCGCACCTGTTAACCTGCCAAACTGGTACTCAGTACATCATGAAGATGCTGTATTTATTTCTGTTGCATAGCCACATGAAGATTAAAAACCATGTTAGAGGCTGGCCTCTTGGTTAGTAATAAATTCCATTTTTGGATTAAGTTGACACTGACATTTGATCATTCATTGAGTGGATGGGTGCAGTCTCATGCTGATATGCCACACTGCACACACCTTTGTCTTTATGTGTCGCTCTAAAGGCAGGCAGGTAAGGAGAGTGTAAAGAAAAGCATTCTCTCCTGCTGGCAGTGGTGGTAATTTGCCTGATCTATTCCTGGAAATACAACAGCCGCAGGGCAGTTTGGGATAGAATACATTTTCTACAGAAGAGCAAGCACACTTACAAGAGAGAGCCTGATGGCAGTTCACAAATGAAACTTCTGTGCATTTAAAACAATGTGGCAGCATTGGCAGTTGGTGCAGAAGAACATTGTAGGTCCCTTTCACATGTAATATTCTATTCTATTCTATTCTATGCTATTCTATTCTATTCTATTCTATGCTATTCTATTCTATTCTATTCTATGCTATTCTATTCTATTCTATTCTATGCTATTCTATTCTATTCTATTCTATGCTATTCTATTCTATTCTATTCTATGCTATTCTATTCTATTCTATTCTATGCTATTCTATTCTATTCTATTCTATTCTATTCTATTCTGTTCTGTTCTGTTCTGTTCCGTTCCGTTCCGTTCCATTCCATTCTCCTTAAGGAAAAAAGTTACCAGTAGATAGTAGTTATCAGTTGTATGAACATCTCTTTGTGACTGTTGACTTACTGTAGTATTCTGGACTCCTGTGTTAGGACCATAGTCAGATCCTTCTCTCTTAATTTAGTTCTGGTGGGGTTGTCATGTCCTACCTCAAACTCACACTCTTCAGATTTTTTGTTTTCAATCATCTTCTCAAAGTTTCTTGCAAAGCTGGACAGAATGCCGTTTTTTCCAAGTTAATTATCCAATCCGAAAAATTATTAAATCTATTCAACCTGTACTAATTTTGAAATTTTAACCTGCTCAAATTGAAATGAGGTCAAAATGAGATGCAATTAATTCCATGAAGGACAGATAATCAAAAACATTAGAAAAAGGCAGAACAGGTGTTAAATTACGTTCTTTATTCAGATGGAAGCACAGAATTATCTTACATGTAAAGGACATCAGGAAAACGTTGATTCTTTAAGGTTATCAGTAGCGTGTATTTCATTTAATAAAGGAATGCCACATACATTCATATTGGTAGAGAATAGCTGTCCACTGGTCATTTTAGTATCATTCACATAAATGTGGAAGCAGTCATTTTCATATGCTTGCAAAATGTGTATTTGCTTAACGGGAATGGATAGTGTGTGTCCAAGAGTGAAGTTGGAAGCTGAAGGTGGCATTTGTGAATAGGATACTGAAGATGATCCAGGTCAAGGGCTACACAGTATAAAGCTGCTCTCTAGGTTTCTCTAGTCATTGTGCAAAGTGAAATGGAAAGCAGTCAGGAGAGTGTGCTCATCAAACAACTGATCTGTCTGGTTAAAATTATGAGATCACTGGGATTGCCCTTTACCTGTGATCCAACACTGATTTCTGTATTATTTATACCATTTTCCTCTTTCCTCTTAATATAATTTTCTGTGCTATGGGAGACACAGAGTCAGAGGAGTTAAAACAAATCTCTCTCTTTCTCTCTCTCAAATTTACTGGGAACATAATAATTTAAAGATGCATTTTTGTACTATTAAACAAGTACAGAGATAACATTGTTAGTTTTTTCTACAGTATTATAACTTAGATCTAGGCTTTTAAAATCACAGAATCATAGAATATTTTGTGCCAGAAGGAATCTTTAAAGTCATATGATTCAAACACCCTGCATTGAGCAGGGACATTTCCTAATAATTTCCAGACTTCATATGTTCTGGACTTTTATATCATAGTTGCTCTAAAGTACATTTCTTTACAATTTGATTTTCTATTTGATTGTAATACTTGTGTCTCTCTGCTCTGCTTTTCTACTCTTAGTCTATGTTAGTGTATTTTAAAGTTTGCATGTAAACAACTCTTCGTCTAGTCTTTAATGATGTAATGGATTTAGATTTCTCATGGATAATATGGAAATGTGTTGTGAAGTCTCCTTCTGTGTCCATGTAAAGGCATTTTTTGGCATGTGCTTATATTTTGCCAATGAAAATACTTCCAGTATATTTTTGTTCAGGAACCACGTTCCATAGAAAATCAGCAGTGTCTGTAACTCTTCCACTCTCCAATTAGTAAGAAAGAAAAGGCTGACTGTCAAAATGGAGTCCTATTTCAATCTTGCCAATCCAAAATCTGTGCTGCCCTCTGAATTTCCAGGGTCACTGGGTACCTGTTCTACGTACTTAAAATTTGCCAAAAATATTATGGAATATTTCTGCAGTGATAAATTGAGTCTGTGTATAGGCAGGAAACTGGAAAACACATTGAAGATACATAGCAGCTATATCTACACAAATGATAAATCTGACATTAAGAAGACTACAAGATGTCTGGAGTTCCCTAGACATATATTTCTGTCTCATAATTCTGTCCTGGGAGACTGTGAGGAAGGCCTGCATTTTTCTGAGATTCCTACTGCTCAGAAGTTACAGCCAGGCAGCTATTTGTTTGAAAACTCTAGACATGTCCACTTTGCATATATTCACTGTGAACCAAAGCAGGGGCTTGGTGTTGGTATAGGTACAGTTTCCCATGGACTGAACTTACGGTGGAAGCTTTAAATAGCAAATGTGTGCAGATTTTTTCTGTCTGAAAAATCTTGGGCAAAACCAGGTTATCCATGAATCACTTCCCATGGTAACGAGTAAGGATGGTTTCCTGCTTTTACCCCAAAGACTTCCCCTACTTTTTTGCAGTTCACTATCTTTTCATTGCACAAATTCTTTTTTTAAAAATTAAGAATTAAGTGGTTTCATCTGCATCTTAGAGTTTCTGGCCTGGCCTTGGCATGCATTTAGAGGCATTTTAGGGAAAATCAGATACCTATTTCACTCTAAAATTCTGCTTCCATTTCTTTTGCTCATCAGCTCTCCTTTTGATCTCTCCATCTCCCTGATCACTATACCTTTCCTTCAACGCCTCTCATTTCTCTTCCTGCTTTTCTACTTCAGAAAGAAAAAGACACTCTTCAGACGCTTCACTTCTTGATTTGCCTGATCACTCCTCTGTTTCCACTTCCTTGCCTCAAGACTGCAGCTGTAAGATCTATTGTTTCAAAGTGCTCTATGACTTAGTTCTTGTCAGCACCTCATGCTATCTTACCCCATGCTCACTTTCAGTCTTTGCCTTTATCTCTTTGCTCCAGCAAGGACTAGCAGTAAGTCTTTCTATCATCTCTTTTCTCAGCAGTCGTTTCTCTTATGTGAGCTATTGCCTGCTAAGTAAGATAGATAATTGGAATAAGGGAATATTTCTCATCCTGTGATTTTGCACAGCACCACGTACACTTTAGTAATACAACTTAATAGACACTGTGACTGTCAATACTCTCTATATATTAAACAGAAAATAGCAAAGCTACTGCCAAGTTTCTGCTCCAAGCTGCATTGGAAGACTCTCCCAAGATTTAAATTGTGGCGACCCTTCTTGTGGAATCTTCCTCTGGCAGCTGAGCAGGCAGATTGTTCTCTGAACTTCTCCCAGCACCTTATGTACTGTTGGAAATACCTTTCACTTAGCACTTACTGGAAAGGAGATCCTGCATTAGATGATTAACAAAAAAATGAAACAAAGAATCAGAGGAAAACCAGCATCCTTTAAAGTGCAGACAATGGCAGAACTATCGTAAGAAAAAACTGTTTCCATATAGGAGATCGTTTGTTTGACAGTTGATCCACATTATCTATAGAAGTACCTTGGATCTGGTGAAGAAATATTCCTGCATTTTTCAGAAGAGATAAGAGGGAAAACGAAGCTTGTCTAGCGGGGCGTGTCCCTGGCCATGGCAGGGGAAGTTGAGGCTAGATTATCTTTAAGGTCCATTCCAATCCCTTAACATTCTATGATTCTATGAATGTCACAATCCATGACAAAATATGCAGATAATGTATAAAATTATTTTTATTATAGATACATACATTGCTTTCCACATTCTTTTTAAATGATTGGCAGTTAGAGCCATTACTATCTGTCTACAATGTGATCTCTGTTTTAAAACTGACCTAACTGGTGCTAGCCTTCCTAGAAATCTCTCCCAGACCCAAACGTTCCACCTTATTTCTTGAATGTTTGCATAAAAATGGATCTTGACCATCTCCTGTGACTATTATTATTATTACTATTACTGTCTTTTTGGTTTAAACACTTACCTGGTATACATATGAAGCAACAACAATACCACAATGAAAGCATTTGCTTAGCAGGTCTTAGAGCTATTTATTTTACATCCTTTCCTACTGTTTTCAGTGAAAATATTTATTTAGTGTGACTAAATAACAGTAATTTATTGCTTTTTTTCTTTCTTTTTGAGAATTGTAAGACTGGAAAAATCCAATGTTTGTTTTGGGATGCTTCAACTAACAATTTTTAAGCCCAATATTATATTTATACCAATATCTATTTTCAACCTATTTAAACCCCAAAAAGGTAATGAATGTTGTTCACTGCTGTTTGTAAGAACCCCACTGTCACTGTTGCTTGGTGTGCAGAAGAGGGACAGCTTGGAAGATCTACCTTTTCAGAGGTTCTTACCAGAAAGGGAGAGTGAGATTTTCATCTTTTGGGCTACTATTGTTTTGCAACATCAACATGTTAAAGAGGGCTTCTGTTGACTGCATTGCTTGGAATATCTGCAAATTTCTGTTAAGAGAGATGGCAGTGTCCAATATGCTTGACATACACCTAGAAAATACTGTGTACTCAGTAGAAATGGAATTCAAACAGTTTTTAGCAAATACACTGCCACAAGTATCAGTGGAAACTAATACCGAGGTTTAAAAAAAAAAAAAATTCACATGATGTCTCAAAACTGAAATTAGATTTCAAAACTGAAGCAGGACTATGCATCCCTCTATATTTATAAATAAAATATTTATTGATTGAGCGTGCTGGTCTTTTACTCTAAATATTCCTTTCTTCTTCCACATATTTTTTCCTTCTTGCTGATAACCTGCTGCAATAAACTTCAAAAGACAAGATGGCTTATTTGCTTTTTGATTAAGCACCTTTAAGAAAGACCTTTTAAAAGAAATAGCCACCCTGATTCATCTACCCAACATGCCTCTGTGTTTGTAGCACCCTTTTTTTGTTCTATCTGAATTTACAAACCTTCTTTCCTCTTTTGAATGCATACTAGAGAAGCAAAAATGTTTGCTTTTGCTACTTTTTTTGCTGCATTGTTTCTTCGTACTACCTGTCAAAGATGAAAAATTAGTATATTAAGCATTATTTTTTCTTTTGTTTTACAGGTGACCTGCCATTTTTCTTTTTTTTTTTTTTTTTTTTTCCCCCTTTCTCTAAGATACTAATTGGTAACTGTGTGCTAAATGTTGCAATCTGGGAGGAAATAGGAACACCCATAAAAGGTGTGAACTCAGTCATTCCTGATCATTCTTGAGGCTTTACATGGGTACATGGTTTGAGGCTGTTCTGCGTTGTGTGGGTACGGTAGATATTAGCTGGAACAGGACTGCCCTGGGAGTCAGTTTGTGTTTATTTTGGTACTACAGAGGGTTTTGATTAGGACTAGGCACTCTTCTCTCTTATTTTCTGAGCTTATTTCTTTGAAAGCATCTTCTTATTAATTTGGCTCTTACAAGAAGTATGCTGTGCCAAAATTTTTTTGCTCAGCACTACTGAGACGTTGCTTTCTTTTTCTAATCCTAGATTATAGAATTGTAGATAATGCAGATATTATCTTTCTGATGATACAAGATTGTTTTCAACGTCACGTGCATGAACTTAATGTAGTCTTTTTTTGAGTTCTAGGCCAAGACGAACCAGATCTCAGAGACAGGAAATTCTTCCTGGCATTAATTTTGTTTTTTCTTGAATCAGTTCTCTTTTTTCCTTAAGCTTTTACTTTCTATTATTTATCCATGCCTCTGTTCAAATGAAAGTTAGGAAAATTAATATAAAATAACATATGTTTTTGTTTTTCTCAGTGTTACCTTCATAGTAAAAAAACCCTACTGTTCCCACGATCTTTAGCTGCTCAGTTGTTCTGTGTCTGTATTACGGGGTTTTTCCCTCTCACACCAGTATACATCACAAGGTGTTGGTGTTAGTAATGCCACAGTCAGGATAAATCTAACACTTTTAGCATTCTTTCTGAATTCTTGACCAGGCTTTTAGCTAATGATATATCAGCATAAACTCCACAGAAATCAATAATCGCCTAGATCACCATGGACTGGGCCCAAGGTATTATGTGATTTAAAGCATGTTATTTTTTCTGCAAAAATGGTTTTATGTGCTATTGATTTTAGAGTTATACTGCTTTTTGGGTCACTCTTCTCTTTTGTACTCCTTTTCTAGAGCAATGTTCAAGGACATCATGCACACCCCAAATCTGGAGGGCAAGCCATAGCTTGTGATGTACTTGTGCCAGTAGCAGCATCTGCTGTTTGCTATTTTCTTTGGACTCAGATTTGAGATGGCAGAAATTTGCACATGGTGATCTCTTTGGATATTGGCTTCTGAAAAATGCGCCCCTTGGGTTTTGAACATGTGGTTATGTTCTGCCATGTGATGGTTTTCTTTAGAAATGTGGGAGTCCTGCATTTGATCAAGGTTTAATTCTGATATGAACCCTGTTCAGTTCTCTCTGTATTTGAATTTCACAGCAGCAGAGCTCGAGTGACTTCAGCAAAGGCATTACTATCTCGAATAGTAAAATAGGACATGCACGTGCCTTCCTTCCTGCCTGCCTTCCTCCCTCCCTCTCTCCCTCTTTTCCTTTCTCCCTCCCTCTCTCCCTCCCTTCCTCCTTTTTCAGCGAGTGAACATTGCACCTGTCTGGTTGTGTAGACCTGTGCAGATGAAGTGAAATCAGTGAACCAGTCCTGATTTATAACAGTCTTAAATACACTCCAGACCTGAGGATAAGACATGAAAATTCTGTGTTGCAGAGATTTTGAAATCCACAAAACATCTAATCTTAACTGTATAACATAGCCTGTATTCAACTAGGCTATCACAGTGCTGAGGCCAGCAACTTCTGTTAGTTCAACGGTAATTATTCTCAGTTTAAGGACACAAGAACTTCTCTGACTCCTTCAAGAAACGGAACACACAGTGAAGCAAATGATATAAGGGAGAAGGATAAGAGGAAACAAAAGCTGTGTATGGAATATTAAGAGAAAAGAACTGATCGTGTTATGGTTTACACCTTCTCACTGATTTTCAGAAGCATTAGATGGCTATGCAGGGATGTAGGTTATGGAAAATTGCTTTGAGCTGTTCAAAAGAAACAGCAAAAATTAATGTGCATCTCTGCGTGCTAAACATAAACTTGCCAGTCTCATTGCTCTATCTTCTGCAGAGGTCACTAGGATAAATGGTTTAAATTCTCTGCATATCTCACTTTATTAATTAGACATGTTTTTCACATCAGAATGCCTGTTTCTTTGCCTTCATTTCCTTCTTGTTTTCATGCTTCCTCATGCTGGATTACATTTTAGACTGAGAACAAACTTATATAAAATCATACTATACTAGTCAGATTGTCTGTTGCCTGGGTATACCTGGGTATATTTTACAAAAGCTACTGAGAAACTGGTAAAAATGGTTTGAGAATGAAAAAGTAAGGCCAGACATAAATATAAGTGGAGCATGCTCATGCAGGCAGTTCCTCAGCCAGGGAAGTTCGAGCAGAAAAATAGTAAAGGCTTCCTGTCTCTGATTCATACCTTATGAGAGGTTTCTTTAATGATTGTTCTTTTGTGTAGCCAAAGCAATTTTCCTTTGCCATTTATTTATGGTTTAATACAAATGCATCAGGACGAAAATTGAGTGAGGAAAAACATTAAATGAGAGGCACGCCCTGATATAGAAACTACGGGGCTGATAAGTGTCTCAGAAAGCTGACTGAAAGGAAATATTTTTTCAGTAGATCCTGCAAATAACAACAGAAATGAACTGATCACATTTTGGTTTAATGGTACATTTAACTAATTCTGAATTACTAGGGAACTCTTTTGGAAGTGTTTCTCATAGCAGCATTAATACCAAATGAATTAATTGAGATCAGTGTTATTGCAGTGAATAATTGCAAATAAATTAATATAATTACAGGGAAACAAAAGTGTTAGCAATTTAATTTTTACATTTAGTTCTTCATTGCCAAGATCCTATCTGTTCTCTCTTGCATTAAGGTCTCTCTGCTTATTCCTTATCTCACTGCTTAGGTAGAGTTTGTAATTCTGGTGGTTCATGTGTAAGGTGTATTGTAATTCCCGGGGGATTTTGCTCATTCATACCTGTCTATGCGTATATCTCTAGACTTCTAATGTGGTATCAGAGATGTTCTCATAAATCTTAGGGGGCTGATTGACTATCAGTGATTTTGCTGAGTTTTACAGAGGAGAAAGAGACTGTAAAACTTGCCCATGGTTGAATTTGAGTATGTGAATAATGGTTTCAGCCCAGCAGTCTTTTTTCTATCTCCAATAATTTTTGCTGACATAAGTCTAAAGTAACTTGTTCAAGGTCAGTGGAATTACATCAATGTAAAATTAGAGTAAATAAGAGGAGAAGCAGGTTTCCATGTGTATTTCTCCTAGCAGATCTCTTAGGATTTGAGGATCAAGTCAGCAAGCTGACTAATAATTTTTCTTATTTTGTAAATGCAATTAAAAAACAATCTAAATTTGTTTTGACTTTTCCAGTCATATATCCTCCATTCTAATGTGATTGAATCACATAAGGAGGATTCCTCTGCCTACATGATTATTCAACTCATATTTGTAAATTTAAAGGAAGAATAGAGAAGAAGGGTTTTGGAGTCTGATGGAGAATCCCTTTTTGATAAAGCAAGGAGAGGACTTTGACCTAAGTTACTTGAAAAACCCTTAAATTTAAAGGCAACAGGATTATTTAAGCTTTGCCTTCCTAAGTATGGGTATTTAAACTTAGTGGAGAAGCTAGCCAGCAGTTTTAGTCATTTTTCTTAGTGTTTGAGGAGGTGCTGGTCTTAGAAAGAGATGTTGAGGTTTCTCTGTGAATGTCGTGGGAAACACCAACGGAACTTGCTTTCTTAGTCCCTCCAATTAGACAGCGTTTCAGGATCAGACTTTCTCAGTAGGATGAAGATGTTAGTGCTTAGGTGAAATCACTTTAATGAAAGGTGGGTGGGGGAATTCCTGAATTTAGGAACCATTATGGTCCAGCATGCATTATAAAACAAACTGGGAGTATTTTATTATTTTGTCTTGATGATACTTGATGAGCCTGGCCGGTGATTGCTGAGTGTGTGCTACGCTGTGTTGGAGGAGACTTCTGCAGGTCTTCTCACGCAGCTTTGCAGGAATGGCCTGGAGCACGTGCCACCACAGCAGATACCACAAAGACCATGCTTTTTCCTACACTACTGATAGATTTTATATCTGCACATTGCAGGAAGGCTCTCCTGGGTCCCATATTTCTGTGAATGGTGAGAAACGTTCTTTAAACTTCTGTTCTGCTATAATCATGAAGAATGCATAACACATTGATGCCTTAAGTTTTAACTTTTATATTTTCAAATTCTGTACTGCTTAGAGTGTAACTCTGAAGTTCCTTGTAGCCTGTAATTCCTACTCTCTCGTACTGGGTAGACATAACAAAGCCTCTCCAGGCTTTGCCTTCAAGGACAGCCAGGCCTTTGTTCTAGGCCCAAAATGTGTAAACCAAAGATTCTGAGGGGGGGCAAGCTGAGGGGAATTACATCATTAAACTGGGGATTTAATTGGAGAATTAACCCTGATATGCAAATGAACCAAACCTATAAAAGTGTGAAAAACTCGTGACCTGTTGTCCATCTTGGGGTCCATTTTTTGAAAACAGCCTTTGGCCATCCCAGGGTGTACCTGGAAGTCCCTTCAAATAAATACCTGTCTTTATTCCCTTACTCTTGTCTAGTCTCTGTTTCTAGGTGGCCGGAGGAGGCATCAACTTTCTAACTATTAAGCCCTATTGCAAGAGTCAGTTTTGCCTTCAAAGTGTGGCTTGTGAGTTTGCAGGTGTTTAGCTCCACTGGAACCACTTAATCTGTTTCTGCATTTGTCACCAGTGTTGCTTTATCAGAAGGAAAAACTGGCCGTAAGACAGAGCTGACAGGCTTTTGACTGAAAAAAAAGAAAGTGCTGAACAAACCCCATGACTTTGATATAGAAGCCTTTGTGAATTCTAGTCCCCATTTTTAGCTATACAGGTAATTGGTGCCTGGAAGCTCATTCCTGTTGTATTTCCTTGGCTTAGCTTTGTGTTAATTACCTAAATTTACTCATTTAGAGGCATGACTGCATGTGGTTTGGCAGGCACACGTTTTGCTAAAGAGACTTTCATGTATGCTTTTCTGCCTGCACTGGAAGCTGCATTTAGTGTACTGTACTTCAAAATGTTATTGTTTGCTTTTAGTCAGATAAACAAATATTATGATAATGAAAAGTCCATGAACAAATGGTGACAACAGCAGAGCACTAAACATAAGAATTAATTAGCAAGAACAGTCAGCTATCCCAGATGTCTCATGTAATTTTGAAGAGAGAACTTGAAATATTTAAGACATTCAAAGCACCACTTTGGACGGTGAAAAACACCCATGCACTTTAACATCTAAATTACAAATGTGATCTCTCTCAGCTACTGACTTATAAATGAGTTATACCAAGGCTTACATGCCTACGGCTCATCAGTTGCAATGAAAAGACTATTCCTTTGCCTGTATTCTGACCATATGTTTCCTCCCAGTTCTGAATTTTCTGTTAGGATAGGCCAGGAACTAATGTGTGGAGGAAGGATTCTTCTCATTGTTGGTAGCTGAGACTTGTGCATGGTGCACCAATTTCTGAAATCTTGTTTTCAAAAGTGGACTCACTCATGAAGTGTCATGCTGAAGCACAAACACTTCCTTTGTGTCTGTGTTTTCCCTCATTTCTTTTACCACAGTCTTTTCTGTGCTACAGCTGCTCTGTGCATCTGTTCTTACTTTGCTGAGGTTTCAAGGACACGTCTATAAGCCAGTTAAAGAGTGAGGTCCTGCTGTGTCTATTAGGGTCCAGGTATCTCAACCAATTATTTATCTCTGATATGTCCTGTGACAAAATTTTATTTGGTTTAAGTAGCAAGTAGAGTTGCTTAGAGGCTTCAGTTGTCCTTGGTCAGCCTGAATGTGTATGCATCAGTGTTTTAGCTAGTGGACCTGTGCTGGTACAAAAAAAACCTCTGTAAATATCGTCTCAGCTGCCAGCCTTGGGGCTACAGTGTTCCTGGTGGATATTGCCAGACTGTGGCTCAGCTACCCACTCAGGAAAGGGGACAAACTAGATTCTGTATTGCAAACTTTGCCATAACCATGTGCAGTCGAATTACAGCTGGCAAAGGCATCCTCAGATGTACTGGGTGGCAGGGAAGAGCTGCTTCATTTTTTCTTCTTTCATTGCTATTAGGCCAAGGCTAACTACCATTTCCTCCTAAAGAAAAACTGTTCAGAGGTCGTCTGCCCACCTCAAGTATGACCCTAGGAGTTTTTTAAAAAAGCCCTTGCCTCTCTTAGTTAAACAGACCACATCATGGCAGGAGTTTGGTTCTGAATCCAGATAAAGATTAATGTGAGGTTTAACTTCACTGGAAATGAGAATTGTCTCTGTATGCTGACTGAGATTTGTAAAATGAGGAAATACTCACTAAAGCAGAGCATTGGCATACTTTCAAATTAAGATCACAGTGAAAATGAATTCAGTGCACTCTGGTTAATTAACTAACTAGAAAGGTATGAGAAATTCTATCTCCAATGACTAACACAGTCTGCCTTTTGATCTCAGTGCAATAAGAAGGAAGACAGAGCTATTGAATGTCTTAACAATTTTGATTTTGTATACTCAATAAAAGTTTCCCAGAATCGCAAATATTTAGAGTGAGTATATGTTCTTGTGTAGTCATTTTTCCATGACTACATTACCTCCATTTAAGAGGACTCTCTTTCTCTGTTCTTGCTCCATCTCTAAACCAACCATTTGAGTGCCATTTCTTTTGCATAAGAGCCATCACCTGGGCTAGAAGGAAAAAAGGCAGTGTAGCAGTGGCAGGCTCTGCTTGATAGGCTTTCTCCTAAGAAAATTTCAAGTCCGTTTCAAATTGACTCAGTTCTTTCCAATTTCTATTTCATATATTAATGGTTTATCCTTCTTTTTTTTTTTTTTTTTTTTTTTTTTTTTTTTTTTTATTTTTTTTAAATTTTCCTTCCCAGATATTTTATCAGTTTCCCCCTTCTCACAGCACTGGGCAATTTCTGAAAGCCTGGCTGTGTGCAGTAATGAAAAGAAATCCTTACTAAACATCTGTCACCTTCATGGGACTGAGCACAACTTCTGCAGGAGGGACTTCTTGTGTCTTAGCAAAAGCTTGCTTTCACAGGCTCCTGCTACGCCTATGACGTCGAAAGATGTCTGGTGCCTGCCCTGTAACAGTGTTTAGGGATAAAATTCCATCTGGAAACATAGTAGTAATGTGAGAGAGAAGCATGAAAAGGGCAACACGGTAGCATAGGGAAATGAATAGGCAGCTGGCCTGTGTGACAAATGAACAGCCAGAATGGCTTATAGGCATTGATCTAGTGGTCACATCACTCCCTTCACCCCATTTCTTTTCCCTGCAGGCAAGTAGGGTGTGACCTGATGATTCCCTTGTCAATAACCTGAGGCAAGGGGAGAAAAGGCAAGGTCATTAGGGAGGGCTGAAAAGCAAAGCTGGTCCTAGGAGAGAGGATATTGCCATGATTGTGATAAGGAATACATGAGAGGAATTTTTTTAAAGAAAGAAAAGTGCAGGTAAAAGAAAGACAAGAGTAATGAACAGAAAAGTGAAAAGAATTCTAGACAGTTGTGAAGGAAAAATTATGATGATTAATACAAGCAATATAATGAGGAATACAGAAAATGAAAGTGAGTATGAGAACAGAAAAAAAAGTAGCATTTTAAGACTGTTTATTGTCTTCTTTTTTATTGGCAGACATTCTTGAAAGGCTTTAGGAAGGTGATCAGGTCAGATACCTAATTTCTGACGACTACTTCTCTGCTATGGAGAGTGCTTTTAAACAACTAGCATTGTTTGCTCTTTTGAGTTAGTATCTTAAAGACATAACCACTTACATTCTGTTCTGGTTTTCAGTGTTGGTCTTTCTTCCCTTGACAGTCCTAACAAGATTCCAAAGTGTCATTACAAAAGTGGTGTAGCATGGAAATACTTTTAAGATAAAAGCCATGAAACATTGCCAAGTGTAAGGTTACAGTTGCTTGTAGGAGCAACTTCGGGAGTAGATTCTGAATATGATGTTTATAAGAATCTGTAATAGATTAAAAATCTATTAAAAAACATTGGAGTTGTTACTTCACAGATCTGTACCACAAGTCTCATAATTGAATGAAAAGCTTAAAGGTATGAAACAAGTGAAGCTCCTACCATGAAGCTTGGAGCCTAGAAGGAAAATACACCTCACTATTGTTATTCACAGAGAAATAATTATTTTTATATACTTGTTTATATTTTTAAGACACTTGATTTTGAAAAATTGTGTTGGCAATACAGAATAGTAGCAGAGTAAAAATAGCTTACTGCTCTATAGACAGCCTGTGGCAAAGGGCAAATTTAATGTGAGCATTGTCTAAGTCATTCATCTGTGCTTAAACAAATTCTGATGATTTACCAGGGACTTGGAGCAGATTGCAGTGCCTGCCTTATTTATGCATCCAGACTTCCTTTTATTGATGGGGTGGGGGGGTATAGGGTGATGTTGGCCGGGACAGGTAACAAAAAAACAGGTACAGGAATTTGGGTTGGAGTTAGTAGTTACCTGGGTCATATACATTTGAGTTGTGTTACAAGCTCAGAAGTGCTCTGAGCCTTTCCTCCACACATCTTCCCTTGATCCCTCTGTGGAGGTCTATGTTTGCTGCATTTCTCCCTGATGAGGAAGATCCTTGTCTAAAGTGTTATAATCCACCTTGCTGGTCTGAAGAGGCTACTGCTCATGTTATAAATGTAGATGAATCTTAAGAAAGTGTGCCTCAGGCCATTAAAGCTTTTTGTACTGCACTTAATGCAGAGGAGAGATGAGAGGAAGCCATGTCAGTGAGATGTAAGTATTGCTCTTGCACCTCCCTATTTCTGTGGTGATAGAGGACTGCTGAGAAATGTTGCCAGGGAATACTCTTCCTCACACAACCAATTACTTGCAGCAGCACCTGTGAGTTTCCTCAGTCGAGCAGACAGACAATGAAAGGGTGTAGACCCAGTGCTTGATTTCTAAATAGTTCAAACACCTTTTAATCCCTGGAGTTTACAGCAAATACTAGTTTTGTTCCACTTCACTTCGCTACCTCTTATTTGAAGGAATAACCTTCACTTCGTTCATCATCACTTCTCTGCCCCACAGGACATGGTGCCAAAAGCATTGATAAACTCCAGTGCTACCATTGCCCTCATCAAGCTACAGTAGTGTCACAAGATCCTGGTTTTGCAACTGCTTTACATACATACACTTTTTATCTCCCATCCCTTTAAATGTTTTATTACAGGGAGCATTGCTATTTGTTCCCTGGCCCCCTCTCTGCCTTTCCTGAAAAGGAGAAAATATGGCCATAATAAACAAGTTCTGACTCTCTTCTTCTGAAATCTTGTTTCCACTGAGGAGGCTTAGCTGTTCCTTACTGAATATTCTTCACTTTGGATGTGTGTCTTGACTTACATAACTCAAGTCACGTTCTCTCTCACCTCCGTTTATATGGAGAAAAGCAGTATAAAAATGGTTGGAGGAGAAAACAAGAGATATCTTTAGTCTATCATCTACCAAAACTAAAATCTGTTAAAATTCATATTTTTTAGTAGGAAATTCATCAGCAAGCTCTCTTTAGGTGATGCTGGGGTGTTCATTTTACTCAGAGGAAGTGGTGTGTGGGAAGCAGCCAGAAACAACTGTAAGCCAAATGTGAGCCTGAAAGGGAATCAAAGTGGTACAAATGGCTCACAGCACAGAACGTGTCCTCTGTAACTGCTGAAGCTCTTGCTTGGAAGAAAAATTATCCCTGTTTGCCCTGACACAAACCCATACATGAGACAAAAAAAAGCTGTGGCAGATCTCCTCTGGAATTTTTGATAATTTATTTAATTTTTCTGCATGTCTGTTACGTTATGTCAGAAAGTGGGATAACCATTCTTCTCTACCCATTGTGGATGCCGAGTTATGAAATCACTGCTGTTTGTAAAACACAGGGAGATCCTTAATTAGAAGGATCAAACATTTCCTCAATTGGAAAAATCAAACATTTGAATAAATAATTTTGTACTGGGCATTTTCTTCCTACTAAGTATGAAATGGTCGTAATGGCCTTGGATTTATAGCAAGCTTTAATCTGCTCCCAGGTGGCCACTAATCCTGGAGAAACATTCAATTTTTTCGACAATTGGTTGCTTTAGTAGTGAATATTTCTAATGAGCATATAGAAACTGATCACAGTCTATATATAGCACAAACCACCTACTGGTCTACTTCAGGCAGTGATGTTATTGTTAGCATTCATAGTTTATAAAAGTTGTCTATTTGTTAACTTCTCTAACATCACAATGGAAAACGCATTGTTTGGATGAGAGCAAAGGAGGACTCTTGAAAGCTAACTGAATGCATGTTAAATCTGAGCAGGGGTGACAGATTTAGTGATGGCATATGGTCCAAATCACTTCAAAGAGACAGCTTTACTCCAAACATACCTGGGGTTTTGCAAACAGGTTTGAGCCCTGTTGGCTTTATTCACAGGGCTCCAAATTCATGAAGATTCTGAAGTGTTTCTGTTGTTCATAACATGCCTGAGTTATCTTTGAATAGGAAATTTGTCAAAGAATGATAGAGCATATTGCTGGTTTTTGGCATTTTAGGGAGGAGATAAGGTGTAAATGATGTTGTCAGAAATGCAGTAGTAGTAATTGCCTACAATGAGTGCAGGCTTATTATTCACAACAAACCAGTCTTTTTAGTGACAGCTGCCATCAATACTCATTAGAAATATCAGACCTTTATACTGCTTCTAGAGCAAGGATTAAAAAAATTAAATGAGATAAATTTAATAATCTCAAAATCTAACACCTACTTAAATGCATCCACTTGCATAAACACTCATCGCATTCACTGAAAGCCTTTGACTTCTGATTGTTCTGATGATATACTGCTGTGCTGAGGCTTCTAAAATGAATTAAGTCCTACATTTATAACTACTCTTACTGGAAAACACATCACTTTTATGAATGACTTCTATAGAATGTGTAACATTCCATAAGTGTATCTATTTTGCAGATTAATCATAATGAGATTGCATAGGTTCAAATTACATAATTTTTCAGCTTCCTTGAAAGCCAAGAATGCAGCCCCTTGAATAGACTCAGATTATAAACACTATTCATATAACTTTATATCTTGAAAGTCTCTTCTGGTGCTCTGTTATTAAAATATTATGAAAAATGAAAGAACTCTGATTAAATATGCCTGCATGGATAAATTTACATTAATGAGAGATGATTAATTATGAGTTAATACCCCGTTCAAAAAAAAGCATTTTAGGTGGCATAATGAACAGGGTGTGATGATAATCCAGCAGCAGTCCTCTGTTGAGAAAATCAAAAGCCAGACACAAAGTGCTATTATGCATTTTGGAGCTACGCTGATAATAATCACAATTCTGAACTCCCACTCAGCTGTGCTCTCCTTGCACCACAAGATGTCACTATGCAATCCAGAATGATTTTTCGCTTTTAAAATTTTTTAAAAAGATTTTTAAAGCTAAACTCAGAAACAGGTTTATTTCTTTTTATGTGTTCTTAGGAAGAAAATAAAGCTCCTAGGATAGCCTATATTGAATACTCATAATGCTTTCTAAATAAATTAAAGGGTGTAGGACTGCCAGAATCTTGAGAAGAACCTCCTTCATTTAAACGATAGTGTGTAGATCCTGCCAGCAGTCCTTGTGAAACTGCTGATGATCCATAAGAAATCCAAGAGCATGTTTATGGCAATTGTTTCTAAGTGCCATTTTTAAGGGTGTTATTCTGCCGTTCACTCTTCCTGCTCATCTCTCCACCAGGCAGTGTGGCTTTGTCTCCCTACTATCACCAATACGTATCCAACTAGGTGGAAGTAAAGCGTGTAAGAGCATTAAGCTGTCAAAGAATTGCACCAGTTCTAAAAAATAGCAGCAATTTCCTGTACTCCACGCTACAATTAAGCAGTCATAATATGGCATCCTATAGATGCCAGCCCCAGAAAGAATCAGCTAAAAAGAAAATCACTGACAGTGGAAATCTCATTTTCTGTATTCCTGTTTTAGTGGAAAAATATATGTTTAAGTCTTTCTTTCTTTGATGTATTTCTTGGTAGGACTGTGATCTTTTACACTTTTGTCATATTTGGTTTGGGTTTTTAAACTTTTTTTTTAACTTTTTTTTTTTTTCTGGGAGATTAGATAAGGACATGCTGTCTACACATATGCCTCTTTGTGGCTGCTGCCTAAGTAAGTAAAGTGCTGTAACTTCAAGATAAGGCAAACACCACAGCCAGAAAATATTCTCTGGGAAAACCTTGTGCAAATGAACACTTCATCTTACCTCACCTTGGTGGTGGAATGAGAAAGTCACACCTAAAATATGTTTCAAGTGACTCTACATTCAAAATGTGTTTCCGTCTTCTGACCTGAAGCTGACTAAGGTGCACAGCATGAAAATTTAAGCGAGTCAAAAGTATTTATTTACAAGCTGAAGACAAATTAGAGAATCCTGAGAGCAAGGACCCCTCTATTCAGTTATACATGTCTTTTGCTTAATTCAAACATCTAATGGAAAATTCTGTGATAGGCCCTTTCTCTGATGCTACACATCAGCAATATATCTATAGCAAAGGAAGCACAGAGATTGACACTGAGGTCTTGCTGATTAGATCAGGCAAGAGATAAAGCTCAGCTGCTTCCTTTTAATTCTGTAATGTTACGTATATACCTACATTTTGTTCGGACCATAACTGACTACTCTTTCTCTCTCTTGCACGTCGATTTTTTTTTAGTGCTTTTATACTGTTTTCTTTTGACTTTCACAAGGTAAAATCTTGCCCATGGAGCCTCTGAAATATTCTTGCTGGCTTCCCCCTGGCACCATAGCCACAGTGTCCTGGACAGGCATGGGAATGTTCCCTCCATCCCTTAGTCTAACTCATCCTTGCTCCTGGCCTGACTGCACACTGCTATCATGGCTGCGCAATATGGCCTGTCCCAGTGCATCCTTATTTCCCTGTCCAGATTTTCCTAAATGCCATGTGTTGAGATAAAATAGCTCTGTGGTGCAGCTGGGGCACAGACTGTTCTGCCTAGCAGTCAGTCAGTCAGTTACGTCCAACTCCCCAGGCATGCTGCTGTTTAGAATCATAGAGTATCCTGAACTGGAAAGGACCCACAAGGATCATCAAATCCAGCTTCTGGCTCTGCACATGACAACCCCAAAAATCACACCATGTGCCAGAGACAGGGTGTGTGTGCAGGGGAGGACATCCTCGAGCAGGCCATGGCCTTGCAGAGGTGCCACACTGGCTGAGGACAATGGCTGCGGTCGCAGGCAGCTGCCAGGTGAACAGTGCTGTGCCAGAGCAGAGGCAGTGAGGGAGCCAGGATCAGCATGGTAATTCCAGCTGTGTTAGTCGGAGAGAAGGGAAGAGAAGTGTTTTCACTCAGGGTTTGAGGTGCTCCTTAGCCCTTGAGAAGAGGGGCGTTACATTATCTGCATATGATATGTATGGCCACATTTTCAGCTGGTGGGATGTTAGTCACTAGGCATGGAAAGGGAAGAAGACACCCAGATGGAAGGAGGCAGCATCAAGTTGTTTTTACTGACAGTTTTGGCTGAAAAGGGTGGTATTGAAATACTCAGTCTCTCAATGTAGCTATTACAGCCACGTCAGTTACCTCAGCACATGGCATCAACAGCGGTGTTTTAAATGCTGTTTATTCCTTTTTAAGCCATTATGAATTCTATTTCCCCCACTGCCTTGTAGTCCCCTGCTGACAGCATTGCTTACCCTATCCCTGGAAGAGGTGACATTGAAAGACCAACTGACCTTTCTTACAACACAGAGAGTCAAGGAAGAGTGCCAGGACAGAAGGCCCACCACGGATAGAGAAGGAAATTGGGGAATCTTGTCAGTCTCTGACCTGGGACTTAGGTTATGTTCGGACCCACTACACATGCTTGGTTCTGGAAAAGGCAACAACTTAGAATTGCACTTACATCTGCAGAACAGATATTTGAGGAAAGAACAAAGATCGGGAGACAGTTGTGGCAGCGCCTGAATGTGGTGAGGGCACAGAGGAGAGCTACAGACCCAAGTACGGAGCGGGAATGTCTTTTTGGACTTCCAGAATAGGATGCTGGGAACAATGCCTTTTCCTTGTGAGAAAGGAGAGGACCCTTGTACCCTCCTTCTGTGAGTCTTCCTCCTGTTTATGCCGGTTGTAATGAGACTGGAAAGAAGGACACACATTTTTATTCAAATGAGAGAGGCTGGTAGTCTGCTTGTAGTTAATTTATGGTTGCTGTCAGGCGCCCCTGGTAGAACCCTTACACCCACCAGCAAGGGATGATCTCTGTGCATCCTGGTGAGGCAGGAACTGATGCTTTGCTAGAGCTACTTTTCATGCTGGTGCCAAGGATAAACATTGTGAATAGTTCTGAGCTGCTAAAAATTGCATTTGATGAATATTTGACAGGATGAGGAGGTGCAGTTGAATGCACATCTCAGTTGATTTATCAGTGGCTTGCACAATGGCAACACCTATGTACATAGATCCATGACTCCAGGGAATGTACATAAGAGTGCAAAACCAAAAGGACTTCCTGAAGACAGCAAATGAAACTACTCTTGGTGGCTCCTGATGGCCTCTGAGACTGAAACAGGAGAGATTGTTGTCTCTACACCCAAGCACAGCAAGTGTGGGTCCCTTCCAGAACACATTTGAAAACATCCTGATTGCTTTTAGGGACAGAAATTCTCAGGACATGATAAACTGAAGGCCCTGTGGCCTCACAGACTTCTGTGAGAAAAACAGGTACAGGGAACTAAATTTCTCTTCACTCTGAAAGGGTGGAATAGAGAAATGGCACAAAAGGTTCAATAAGCAAAAAGGACAAAAATAGACCAAGAGATGAAAATGGAAGTAAAATCAGAATCTAGAAGCTGACATACTGCATCTCCAGAACTGGAGGCTTTGCATCTAGAATTTAGGCATCTACTGCTGGGCAGCATTCTGTCTGGATAGCAGCATAGTTCACTAGTAAGTTCTTGCAGTACATGCCCAGACTAACCACTGCAGTGGTCAAGCTTCAACTGTGGCAGGCTTCAGCCGTGTGGTTGTCCTCTTAGTGAATCTGAGGGTGGCTGAGGTGTCTCTTTTTATGGAATGTAAGCTGTGATGCCTGAGATGGCGGGGCTAGCTCTTAGACAGCAACAAGATACAGATGTATTTTTAACCTAGTAAGTTTTCTGTGGAGCATCTTGGTTCTTCCCTTAAACCTTGCAAGTCATCATCTCTTTGCAATGTTGGCAGTGAAGAAATTGATGGTAAGCACAGTCTTTTCACTAAGATATTATTTTAGATATGTTTCTGACCTAAGGTTGCTCCAGGCAGTGAAGAGTAGGGAAATATTGAGGTGTGATAGGCCTGCAGTAAAGAAAGGATGGTGAGCATCAGACCACTTTCAGACTGGCCTTTGAGAGCCACCTAAGGGAATAGTGCAAAGTTAATAGGACCTGCTTGTAGTGTATAGTGCTAATTCTTATGAAAATTGGCATAATTGGGCCCATTCAGTGGTAGGAATCTCACATGGAAGTCGTTTTACTGTGTGTATGACAAAACTGCAAACTACTGCTCTGAGAAGGTTAGACAGAGAAAAAAGAAAGGTTTTAATATGGTGAAATTATACTAATGGGAAGTTCTCAATTTTGAAGAGGGTTAGGATTTTTAATATGACCATTTAAAAGAATAAAACTGCTCTCAGCAAACCTTTCTATTCAGAATGAATTACTTTGGTGGCACCTGATTGACAAAGATGTTTTTTGGTATCAGACACAGCACACAGTACTCAAGGACACATATTTTCTCACTGGAGAGCAACAGATTATTGCCTGCACTGCTGTTTTTTAACATCACAACCTAAATGGCTTTTATGTTCTGAAAACAAAAAGCAGGGAGGAGAAAGAAAAGCTTTTGAAGAAAAAAATAATTTTCCAATAACCCCTATTAACTGTAGAGGTCATTGAGAAAAAATGAATGGGACTAGAAATCCACTAAAAGCTAGAGTACAAGGAACATTGAGACTGACAAGCCTTTCACCAAGTAGTTACAAATGGGACTAATTGTTTAAACTTGTTAGCCATTGCCAGAGCCTCTGATCCTTGAGTCAGCTATGGAGGCTATGGCAGAAATCAATAAGGCATTGCTCACAGTGAACTGCTAGACCATATAGATTGCCTGAAGGGAATTGCTCAGTTCCCTCTGGTCTACAAACTGAAATCAGACAGCTGAATCTCCAGAAAAGCTGAGAACACTAACCTGGGGCAATTAAGTCTTTTGCCACTTAGGGCAATGGTGAGGGTAAGGGGAGAGAGTAGAAATCCAGCACGAGATATTACAGGCTGGACTTCCATGCTGTGCTGAAGCTTGTGGTGGATGTATGAACATCATCTGCATTAAGAAGTGAATGACCTGAGACTGGCACTTTTGTCTTGGAAGTAACAAAAACTTGGCAGTACCATCACTGGTATGGAGTCTGATAGCAAACTACACATAAACTACAGCTGCTATGGAAAGAAGACATCCACTAAGGCGTAATTCTGAATTGTTGGAGGAATTCCTTCCCATTGGCACATTTTGAAAGGTTCCTGTTATATTGATCCCTTGGTTTCAGGTGGAGAACTACAAGGTTTCAATTAAATGAAACATGTTTTTGTAACAGTTTTAGGCAAGCTATAAATTGCAAGCAAGCTGTGAAAGAGAAATGTTGGTACTTGCATGCCAACAGACTTTGAAAGACAGAGAGGGGCCAGTGCTAGACCTGTTGGTTTTCTTGCCGTCGGAGTCAGTTGTAGCCTCCATTTCTGTCCAGTGTTGCACAAGACGTTGGCATGTGTTCTACACCTCTGCCCAGGTTTTGAAAAAGCATCTCTTGTCTCTTAAGACACTGTGATCTCTGCACTGCTCTTTAGCTTTTGTTCTCTCCCTTCTGGAAGTTTAATAATGCAGTGCTACATGGCAGCTGGATGATCAACCCTCAGTGTTATTCTCCAAGACTACTCACTCCCTTTCACCTCTCCACTATCTGTCCAAGACAACCAAAAATTATTCATGTAATTTGTTTCAGTTTTTAGTCTAACTGTTTTGGGGGAAGACCAGTTCCAGAATACTCAATAGCTTGGCAGTCAAAGAACTTCACTGTTTAAAGGAAAATTGAAAATGCATATGCTTTTCTGATTCAGAAAGTATGTGGATGAACACTTGCTATGCCAGATCCAAGCTCAAGTTTTATTAGGGTTATTATCTATTCTGAAGGTGTGCATGTGCTTATGTGCTCATTCACCTTTTTCCTTTTCTTTCTTTCTTTCTTTCTTTCTTTCTTTCTTTCTTTCTTTCTTTCTTTCTTTCTTTCTTTCTTTCTTTCTTTCTTTCTTTCTTTCTTTCTTTCTTTCTTTCTTTCTTTCTTTCTTTCTTTCTTTCTTTCTTTCTTTCTTTCTTTCTTTCTTTTTCTTTCTTTCTTTCTTTCTTTTTCTTTCTTTTTCTTTCTTTCTTTCCTTTTCTTTCCCTCTTTCCCTCTTTCTCTCTTCCCCTCTTTCTTTATCTCTCTCTCTTTCTCTCTCTCTTTCTCTCTTTCCTTCCCCTTTCTCCCCTTCTCCCTCTCTTTCTCTCACATTCTCCCCTTCTCTCTCTCTCTTTCTTTCTCTCTCTTTCTCTCTTGCCTTGCCTTTCTTGTTTTTCTCCACGGCTGTGTTTTCATACATGGTGGTATAAAAAATTCAGAAAACTTTTGTGAGTTAAAGAAGAGTGTCTTGTACAGGGATACCCCAATGGCATCTTTCCTGCTGGAAAATGTTCAAATGGAGCAAAGGCAAAAAATGTCAAAGTTGTGAATTTATTGCTGTCATTGTTTTCATCTCTCTCTCATACACAGTGCATTTTGCCCAGGTTCTCACTACTCTGAAAATGACTATTGTTATAGTTGCTTGATTGCTTATAGAGAAAAAGAAGATGACAGCCTGTTAGAGGTCACTAAGGATCTTTTTCTGAAAAATACTTCCTAAATGATACAGTAAAAAGCATCTGGTGTGGTTAGAGAATGATGAAGAAAGTAAGTTTCAGCCAGATAAAGTGCCTTGTTTTAGTTCTTAATAAGCTATGTAGGACACGGCTAAGTTTTTGAAATTCCTCATCAGACTGGGGATAACATTCTAGCAAACCTAGATGCATCTGAAGAAAAACAGCAAAGACAACACAGGTAAGCTGAGAATCATTATCATACACGATTTACAAGGAATTTCCTTAGTGGATGAACACTGGAGCCAACTAAGTGGCATTATTGTTACACAGGAATGTGACAAGAAGGTTATTTCAGATTTAATTGCTAATGGCCAATCAATGTAATAGGATATTTGTAGCAGTGTGTATGACTGAAGGGTTCTGCGGTAAGAAGTGGGCTCATTGTGCTAAACCCTATCCAGCAGGTTTTTGTGATGGATCATGGTATGACCATGCTTCAAAGAACTGATAGTGTCTAGAAAGAGAAAATTTTTTGAAAGAAGTTTCAGATGTTTGTTCGTTTTTTCCTTTCATTTCTTCTTGGACAGATTTACTCTAGAGGAAGAAGTACAATTATATAGTGCTATCACAGGTTATTAACTCTAGATAAAACTCCTCATTTATCTAGCTTTACATGGCTTTCAATTTCTGTAACACATCTATCACAATCTTATCATAAATTGCTGGCGAGCATATGCAAGTTGATAGCGGAAAGTCCTTCAGATGCAGAAAAGCTTCCCAGTGAGGTCAAGTCAGTCATAAGTGCCTTGGTGCAGAAGCAGTTGATGGTAAACACTAGCTAAATCTATAGAAGAGAAATCAATTCATTTCACTTACAAACCATACGCCTCCTGCTTTCTTTTGCATAACCACAGTGAGGGCACAGAAGCAGAGATATCAATAAAACCATTAAGCAGTAATTTTTCTATCTGTGATTCAACATCGCTTTGACTGAATACCTAACACAGCTTTTGCAGTACTGGAGAATCCTTTCTGTGAATGTGTTTTTCCATAACTCTCTTAACTTCCTAACTTTTGGAAATGTGCAGCAAACATAACATGAAACCTCAAAACAATCTATCTGCATTTATTCCATGTTTTCATGGTGATTGACCATTCCATGCAGTTGCTCTGACCGCCTGGTTCTCCCCGCTGCTACACTGACCCATATAAGGGCTTGCTTTCAGTTGCCTTACACCATTAATTAATTTTGAAAGGTTATGGGCAACTCTTCCTTGTGCTTCACCTGACCTTTTGTCATAAGTTTGACTGAAGCCTTCTTCAGACAATACTTTGTATTCTCTGTGTGTATGTCATGTATGAGAGTTCTGAGGGAGAACTCCTGGTTAATGGTCCAGAAAGTCAGGTGTAAGTGGTAATGTTAGAGGAGATGTTTAATTCTGCATCTTATCATGGAGAGAAGACTAAGTTACAGATAGAATATGAGCACTTTCAAGAGAAAATTTGTTGGAGAAGAAGACACACTGTTATGAATTAAGTTCCCATTATGACTGTTCCTCACCATGGGGAAGTTTGGTGATTTTGTGTTTTCTGAAGATAGCAGCGCTGGATTCCTTCTTACAGAGCAGTCTGCACCCCTATCTTTGTGACTCTGTTTTTGTTGTCCTTGATACATTATGGCTGTGGAAAATTTTTGATTGGGGATGTAAAATTAGCTCTGAAAGTAGCCTGGGGCTTATGGAATGGCAAACTTAAAATTATCAATAGAATTCCAAGTCTGTGCTTTCATGTAGAGAAAGATTTTAAATTCTTTTAGTCTGAGGTCTCCAAGTGACCCAAGTCCCTTGATTCTGCTTAGCATGAAGCTGTTGTATTTTCAATCAGGTAGAGCTTTTCAAGACTGCTGCTGTTTCAGCTGTGATTATCAAACAAGGAAGTAATGAATTTGTGTATTCATATTGTGTTATCTGAGACCATGAGGACCAAGCACAACATTTTAGCCAACCATAGAGAGAAAGAGAATGTATTTCATGAGAAGGGCAGAATATGGACTGAGCTTATGATAATTTGAAGTATTGTCCACAGTACAGTCTAAAAGAACACCAATATGTGCTGCAGAATAAAACAAGGTATTGATAGCAAGGCATCAAGACCTATTGTCAAAGAAAATAAACACTTCTTGTTGATATATTGCCACACAGGTGCACAGCAGTGGGCTCTGGAGTCAGGGTATACCTGTCACTACTTAAGCAGATCTAGCAGTGCATTCAAGCAGGAGATGTGATGGTTCCACCTTTTGTAATAGCTGGGATGAATAAGTCAGGACAAAAACTTTCGCTGACTGGGATAATTTCAAATTTAGTGACTTCTAGACATACAATTCAGGATAAAAAACAGCTAAAAATTGTACAGTTTTTATAGCAAATCCGTGAATGACTAAATTACAAACTTTGCAACAACACAGTAATTTCTCATGAGGGACTTGCAGTTTGTCTCTTATAGAACAGTGGTAAAAAAATCATGCACTGCTTCTATGGCTCATCGTAAAGAAAATGCTCAAGGTTTTGTTTTAAAGGTACTTTTTCAGACTTATTCATGGTTTAATGCATTGTGTCCTAGTTAATTCCTCTTAGTTAAAAGAGTTAGGAGTTTTGCACATTTGCCAAAGGAGTTCTCTTAGTACAATATAAAGTGACCTTAAATCTGGAAGATTCACCTTTTTCAGGTTTCTTGATACAGTTTTAGACATCTAAAGGTGAAGACATCTTTTCATGGATTGGATTCAAGCCTCCATGTCTCAGAGTGTCATTGGAGTATATCCCATCTTTATATTAAAGGATAAATGTCAAATAAAGATGCTATGGACATAGTTACATTTTATTCTCCACATCCCATGTTTCATTGTGGAAATATTTCATCCTATATTGTTTAATTTGATTTAACAGCAGTGTCTTAGAGACCAGTTCTTTCTCTTTGGTCTCTCTCCCTCTAGGATAAAAACTGTTAGGGCGGTGTACTTTTGTTTGTTCATTTGTTTTGTTAAAATGCATTCAGCTTTACATTTATGTGGAAGAAGGCAGATTAAATGTGTTTTTCACTTAGACTTGAAAACACGGGAATTTGGGGTGGCGTTTGGTTGTTATGTTTAACAGCTGAGGCTGTCACTGAAAAATTTGTTTCAAGATACTTACTGGTAGACTTATGTTTACGCAGTTATTTCTTGGCATCAGACCAGCAGAATGTTCAATGGTTTGGATATCAATATCTCATCTATGGGTTAAAGTGTAATAAGGAAGTATTCACCTGGAAGCCTAAAACCTTGTGTAATTTCATTCCGAATTTCATTCCATTTTTAAAAGTCTAATGAAAATTAAGATATTCGTAGAATTATGGGAAATTTCTGCTGGTTGATTTTTATCTGCTTTTTGTCATACAAGTCAGTAATCAGAGTGTACATTTGGTATGAACAATATGTTTGTTTTCAAAGTTATCTGAAAGGGAAATGGCTTAGAGCATGGTCAATGGGAATTCTTTCAGTCATGGCTAACCAGTCTAATCCTATGTTATGAAATTTAGAAGACTTGAATTAGTTCAGTTCATCCTAGATTGCAAAGTTTTGTAAAAACAAGTGATTGGCAGCAGCTTCATGAAAAAAGATGGGGAGAATATATTACTGCCCATCTTGCTCCTTGGCAAGCTAATATATAGGCAGATTGATGCAAACACATTGATTGCTTAAACTTATTTTGATGAAACTGGCCAAAGAGTTCAAGCACTGTGTTCAGTTCAGTAGCTTGAACAATACAAAATAGGTATCTTGATATAATCCTGGTTCCTATGTTATTACTTTGATCTACGTTTTTTAAATGCAAGGCTTGTAGTTGTCCTATTCCATTCCCATTTGGATCTCCTTGAATTACTTCTCTTTTCTGGTTCAACCTTTTAGAAGGGGCACTTGGAAGCGCATACTTCTTAACGAATCTGCATTTTCCTTTCCAGGAAGGTATTTCTCGTCAGTGTGGCTGATACCTGGTTAGCATGTCGTGAAGGACTGTGAAATTTCAGATGTTGTGTTAAGATTTATGCAAAGGGTTGATGCCAACACTGAACATCTATGTACAACTACTTTTCAGAGTGGAACAGAATAACTCTTATGTTTAATAACTTTTTTTAAAACTAAATGGGTGATTTAGTATGCAAGTGCAAATAAAACAGAGAAAGTGGATGGCGAGATGCCTTTCAAGTCCTGTGAAAGGACTTGAAAGTCCAAGTTTCCAGGTCACTGTTACATGCACTGAAACTAAGAAAAGATGCATCAATTCAAAATACATTAAAAAAAATTTTGTGTATTTTTTTTCTTTTTTTTTTGCTATGATGTGGCCTGATATGTGAAACTAAAGGGGGATGGCAAGACGGTTTGCACTTAAACACACAGCTGTGGACAGCTCAGAATTAAACAGAGAAAGAAGCTGCCTTATTTCCATCATGTTATGGTTTGCAACATCACCAGCTGAATATTTGAAAGTTAGAGCTTGGATTCCTGCATATCTTCTGGTTTAAGAAGTCAGAAAACCAAAAAATACCAAGTGAAAGAAACATAGTCCTTGGCTGAGGGAAAAAAGCAATTTATCATCATTTAAAACTTTTGATCACCAAAGAATAGAGTGTTGCTTTATTTCTATGTCTTTCTACTCAAGTCAGGGTAGTTGTGGACTATATGATACCTCATTAGAGACTAGATTTTATGGGACAGTCTAGAGAAGTACAAAATTGCTGCAGTTTTTGTTAAATTTCAGTGAAAGTTGCAGCTGGAGTATTCAGAGTCCAGTTTCATTAAGACTCAGGATGGTCAACTAGAAATATCAGAGAGATGAGACATCTCAGCCACACTTGCAGTTCTGCACAGATGCAAGACTAGAACTGCTGTAATCCACAAGTGTATTCACCTCACTTTAGATAGGGCTTGATTTTTTCTTTAAAGTAGCTCTTTGACTATATTTGGTTTACATCATCATTATAAGACCCCTCCAACCATCCTTGCCCTTGCCCTTGCCCTTGCCCTCGCCCTCGCCCTCTCCCTCTCCCTCTCCCTCTCCCTCTCCCTCTCCCCCTCCTCATTATTGCACAGATATAATGAAATCACATGATACATTCAGGAACTCAACACCTGGAAGTAATGTTTTGGCAAGTCAGTCTATTACCCTGTGTGCTTTTCTCATGAACCCAGCTCATCTTGTCCTGGAATTAAAACCAAGAATGTATGGCACTAATTATACCAGAATGCTCTACCAACATGCCTAATCATCACTCTGTGGTATTTCTAAGAGAATGACCTTGAAAACATGCTCTTTATTCAATGTGAGGCTGAATCCCATATCTCTTCAGTTTTTAAGATATGTAAATGCAGGTCAGATAAAAAACCTCCTTTTGATATGTGGACACAGAGCATCCAAGATTTTGAAGGCTGTAATTGCTGCCAAATTCCTTTCAGAATGTGGAACAAACTCTATGCTCAACAAAATATTAAAAGTAAATAAAAGGTGGCCATATTTTATTGGATCAGCATGTTGCCTTTCCGTGAGTCAGCTTAAAATTTTGCTTTTATGTGATGTTCCAATTTAAAGAACGACTGAAATGTCAGATATTTTGCAATAGATTTCTGGGATTTGCATGTGCATTTCTTCCAGCGTTAACATAGATTACATGTACTTGGAGCAACATCCTATGGAAGGGTGAAAATGACTTTGGAATTAATTGAGGGGGTGTGGATTGATTTGTGTTTGTCATATATATCTTTATTTCAAGTCCAGAGTTCCTACAATATTCAATTATTTTTCTCTATGGCTTTAAATGGAGTGCAGCATCTATTAAGTTTAATTAGTTTCCCCGGAGGCTTGCAGGGTAATGTCACAGTTACTAAAGGAGAGCAGCTTCTAATTGAGGGTAGCTTCTAAACAAAGATACATGTAGTTGAATACATCCACTTTCAGGGCTGAGTTAGTTCAATGAGCCATTGCCTTATGTTTGGAGATAGATGTGCTGTGGGGTTAATTGACTTGAAGGGTGCCAAGTTAACTTATCTTTAAGTTTGTGCGACTCACAATTCCAGTGAGTTAACAATTTTACCATTAGCTTGCAATGGAGAAACTGAGGTACAAGTCAAAGATCTGACAGCTTGAATTTTTTTTGAAAATGAACACCAGGTATTAAACACCCCCCACAGCTGCACTCAAATTCAACTACTCAGTGGTTTTGAAATTAACACCTTGGCCTTTGAAATATTTGACCTACCTTTCAAATTTACTAAGCAGAATGGATCCTGAGTAGAGATTCAGCCACTTGTCATCTTTCAGATCTGAACTGTACAAGAAGCTTTGACTCGGTCCCCATTGCTCGCAACAACTCCATGCAATGGTAGACTTGGGGAAGGGTGGCTGGAAAGTGGCCGAGCTGATAAGGATCTGAGGTCCATCTCCTTACCAGAGAGATGAACATGAGCCAGCAGTGTGCCCAGGGAGCCTAGAAGGAGAATGACCTCCTGGCTAATATCAGCAACAGTGTGGCCAGCAGGACTAGGGAAGGGATTATGCCCTTGTACTCAGCACTGGTGAGGCCACACCTCAAATCTCGTGTCCAGTTTTGGGCCTGTCACTCATTACGGGACAGACACTGAGGTGCTGGAGCATGTCCAGAAAAGGGCAAAGGAGATGGTGAAGGTTCTAGAGCGCAAATCCTATGAGGAGAAGCTGAGGAAGATGTGGGTATTTAACCTGGAGAAAAGGGGGCTCAGGGGAAACCTTACTGCTCCCTAGAACTACCTGGAAGAAGTTGTAGTGAGGTGGTGGTCAGTCTCCCACATAACAAGTGATAACACATGTGGAAACAGCCTCAAGTTGTGCCAGGAGAGGTTTAGATTGGATATTAAGGAAAAGTTATTCACCAAAAGGGTTGCCAAGCACTGTAACAGTCTGCCCAGGGAAGTGGTGGAGTTACCATCTCTGGAGGTATTTAGAAGATGGGTAGATGTGGCACCTGGGGAGGTGGTTTAGTGGTGGGCTTGGCAGTGCTGGGTTAACAGTTGGATATGATGATCATAGAGGTCTTTTCCAACATTCTATGGTTTTATGACTCTGTGATTCTATGCTAATGTATGCTAACCTAGCAAACCTGGAAACTTCCACTGTAATGTTTTGGCACTAGTATTGTCATCGCAGCTGGTGTGTGATCTTCAGGCAGAACATAATTGCAAAGCACCATCAGCAGGGCATTCTGGAATAATAGTTGGGGAAATGTATACATGTGAATAATACGTGTGTTTTCACACTAACTTCTCTGGATCTGTTTGCTAGTACATAGGTGAAGATCTGTGTATTGACGATTTCCTTCAGGAATCTGTTTCACAAAGTTGTACTGGATGATGAAGTAGTCTGCATAAAAATGTAAAGGGAAAGAATGTTGTGATTGGTGAAGAAAGAGGGTTTCACCTATTATCTTGATAATCCAGCTATTCAGGAAGATATGAGAAGGAGCTCTTATGAAGTTACCTGCTATATTTTAGATATGAATTATTGTTGTGGTCTGTCACACAGGGAAAAACTTAAAAGAAGAAATTAAACCCCAACAATAAATAAAAGGGACTTACCTAGAATGTGTTTTATTTTCCAATAACTTTTGCTGAGAAGCATAAAGCTCCTTTGAGATTCTCATTTTTCAGCACAAATTCCCACTAGACCAACAAACAGTGTGTTACTATAATTTTCAGCCTTTTCTTTTTGGGAGTTATTAATTATACATTTTTTAATTCTTTTTTTTCTCTAGCCCCCATCTTAAGTGGTTCTTCTAGTTATTTAATATCAGTCCGTATTAAAATGCCACTTTTCCTAAATATAAATTCGTTTTTCTGCCTGTCATAACAAGCAGTAAAATAAGATGAAATTAAATGCTGTGTCTTGATGTCTGCTCCTAACCATCTCATAGCCAAAATCAGATCTTTCATAACATTTGGGTCTCAAATGCTTTCATTTTTCAACACGACTTAGATACCCAACTACCCCTGATGACTAGGGCTTTTGGCTACAAAATGCAGAGACAGATCCCTAGCTCCATATTTAGACATCTAAAGGAGTAATCTGATTTTCAGAAACACACAGCCGTTTTCAATAGGACTAAAAGACACTTGGTACTTCTGAGAAACACGACATCCTTTGAAGTTTAAGTAAAGGTTGACTTTGACTTATTTGTACCTTGCCCCTGCTCTAGGAAGGATAGCAATGCATTTCCTCCTCTCTGAAAAGTGCACCTGAAATACCTTAGAGAAAATGATGCTTTCTGCAATATTAAACTGGCCATTTGGGGAAGGAGACTTTTCTGTGAACAAACAGAACTATTGCAAAAATGAGTCACTAAAGCTTCTTTTAAAAGCAAAAGGAACATGATAATGCAAAAATTGGATGTAGATGGTCATAGTTAATCTAACATCACCTCTCTGGAGAAGTTCACACTGACTGGAAAACGGGGTAGGTAACCCCCATTTTCAAAACAGGGAAAAGCCTCAGGCTCCACAGGCTGGTCAGTCTCACTGCTGTGTCCAGCAAGATCATGAAGTGTATCCTCCTGGAAACTATGCTTAGGCACATGAAAAATAAGGAGGTGCTCATTGACAGTGAACGTGGCTTCACTAAGAGCAAATTGTGCCTGACAAACATGTTGGCCCTCTGTGGTGCGGTTACAGTGTTGGTGGATAAGGAAAAAGCAATTGACACCATTTACTTGGACGTATGCAAAGCATTTTACAATTTCCTGCACAACTTCTTTATCTCTAAACATGGATTTGACACGTGGACCACCTGCTGGAAAAGGAATTGGCTGGATGGTCACACTCAAGCAGTTGCAGTCAATGGCTCAATGTCCAAGTGCAGAGCAGTGATGAGTGGTGTCCTCAGGGGCTGGTATTGGGACCGGTGCTGTTTCACAGCTTTGCTGGTGACAAGGACATTGGGATGGAGTGCACCCTCAGCAGTTGTGCTGACAACACCAAGCTGTGTGGTGTGGTCGACATGCTGGAGGGAAGGGATGGCATCCAGTGGGACTGTGACAGGCTTGAGAAGGGGACCTATGTGAAACTCAGGAAGTTCAATGAAGCCAAGTGCAAGGTCGGGGCAATCCCAAGCACACATACAAGAGTAATCCAGTGAAGGAGCAGTTAGCATGTCTCAGTTTAACATTTGCTGCTAATATCAAGAAGTGCCCTTTAATACTTACCTCTTCCCTTGGGGCTGATTTAAACTGTGGTATTATGCTAATGTACATAAGTAGCATGTTCTCCTTCAAGCAAAAAAACCCCAAACCCACCGCAACCAACTTTGAAGAAATTCTTAGTAGTTTTAAAATTCCATGACTTTGGTCAAAGGACTGAGAAACCAGGTATTAAGGATTTCAGGCCTGTCAGAAGCTTCTTCCAATAAGAGGGCTTCTGTCATTCACAGTTGGGCACGTTCAAGTTTTTCTGCATTACTTACCTTCATGCTGACAGCTTGAGCGTCTCAGGGGACTGTGGGATTTTCTTTCCCCTTTTTTTTCCTTTCAAAGTGTTTTGAGTGTCAGGGGGAGCTGAGGAGCAATGTGAAGGAGTGAGAATGAGATGGGTTTTTTGGTGTTTCAACTACTGTCTATTAAATTTCAAACAAAATATTGGCAATTTGTTAAGCTTTTCCTCCCTAACTAATATTTAAAAGCATTCAATTAGGACTGTATAATGTGTTCAATGAGTTAAATCACCCCATGATATTAGAAAAATATTACATATATAAATAAAATACATCAAAGCATTAAAAAGCTATTACACACTCCGAACATAAAATGGCAGAATAATGATGGATCCTGCCATGCAGCAAACATATTCAAAAATATTATCTTCCTGGTAATGAAATGCCATCCGTTTCATTTTAAGCTAAATACGTTAGACATATCAGTGGAGTCTGTGCTGACACAGCAGCGAGCTGAAATTGAAAATCTGAAATTATATATATGATTGGACACAGTGTTAAAGTAATTTATAGGAAAAACCACAAATGTGCTGGGTCTGCACCTTTTCGTGAACTCATTTTAGAGAATCAGATAGAGGAAAACTCTACCATTTCTAATGTGCAGTAGAATGGCAGCTCGCCAGGACCCCAATATATTCAGTATGAGGGGCAGAAAGAATAGGAGAGAAAGAAAGAGGCTAGTGAGACTTGATTCAAATTACAACAATTCTGCATAAGCCATCAAGAAAATGGCATTCGTTTTCATTGCTCTGACCTAATATGATATAGCAGCTGTAGGAACTGTATTAGCTATCAAGACAAGAGGGAGATAACGGGGAAACATTTAGAGAGGAACATCAGGATAGGGCTAATTTCAGCTCAGCTGCAGATGCTTTGCATACTTTGCCGTGGAGAGCAGAGTGGCAGCAGGAATCATTATGACGGTCATCTGATACTCAAAGTTTAGGTTGAATTCAGTTTCTGCTGACTGGAATGGAGCCTCGATTATTACAAACACACACACACATACACATGCACACACCCCTCTCCCCTTGATGTGCACTGACAATTTCCCCACTCTCATAAGTCTTTTAGTCTTCCTGGCTGTCTCGTCTTCAGTCAGCTAAAGAAAACCAAAGAAACAACAAGCATCAGAAAAGGTTTTTTCCTTGGAGCAGCTCTCTAAGCCTTACTTTCAAGTACCTTTTACCCTATTTCTTGTAGTTCTTTCCTGAACTCAGAATGCTTTTCGTTTGTTCTGGGAAAAGAGTTGGAGAAAGAAGCAGTAATTTACTATTAATATATGGATTCAGTCCTAGAATTACTATTACAGTTGTTAATGTGATGATTTATAGCTTTATATCTATTTATTGCTTGTTAAACAGAAATAAGGTAATTGGTGTTATGCAGAATATAGACAGATGTTTTCACAGAGCACTTACTTGCTAAGCAGACCAGACACACAAGTAATTTTGGGATTTTCTGTTAATATCTTTCTTTACCTCCAAGAAAAATCCTAGATTTGCCTGATTTTTAAGAGCACCATTGTTCTGATTAGGCCTTGGAGTGACCTAGTTGAGGCCTTCCATTACCTGAAGGGAGTCTGCAGGAAGAATTGATAGAGATGTATTCCAAAGACTTGTGACAGGAAAGGAGAGAATGACTTCAAATTGAAAGTGGGTAGGTTTAGAGAGCAGGTTAGGAAAAACTTCTTCAGTGTAAGGGTGGTGAGGTACTGAAACAGATTGCCTAGAGAAAGCTGTGTATGCCCCATCCCTGGAAGTGTTCAGTGTTCTGGGCAACCAGATCTACTGAAAGATGTCCCTACCCGTGGCAAAGGGGTTGGAGCTATTTGGCTTCTAGGTGCCCTCTCAAGCCAAGCCTTCTATGATTCTGTAATTCTATGATTTTCTTCAGAGATCACAGCAATCAGAAAACATGAAAACAAGCAATGCCTGGGTCCTTGAAATATATTTCATGTCTTTTGATTGAACCACTGCTCTTCTGAACAGCAGTAAAAAAGTTCTTAACTTCAGCAGCAACATATAAACAGTATCTATTCTTTACTTTGGACGTATGTTGCTTGTTTCCAATGCCAGTGAATGTTATCTTTTAATTTTTTTTTGTTATCTGAGTATTATAAAGAGGAGTTTTGTCTTGTTAATGGAACATCTACAATGTTTGTAGAAGCAACCCACTGCAGAAACTGGTAAGTCATATTCCACTCATCTGAAAGCCATGTCTGAATATTTATCGCACACAGAGAAAGAAGATTGTTTACACTGCTATTACATTTTTAGCACCTTGCCCTTGTGCGCAGCTCTTCGGTGTTAGGCAAATCCATTTTACTCTGGACAAGTCAGGGAAGATCTACCACACACCCTTCCGGAAACTTCTTTCAGAGAAGCCAGAAATGATCTGTAACATATTTGTACCTTAGCTATAAATCAGATTCTGCTTCACAGCTCCTATTTGATGACTTCACCTCTAGTTCCACACTGTGTCAGGTTCCCTCTTCACACTGTTGAGACATGAGTTTCAGTCTCCAGGAGTTCTCACTCAAGTTGGATCCCAGAGGCACATTTCTAGTTTGAATTTGGGATCTTTCGAGATCTGCTTTAAAGTGTTCCTGTGCACTTCCTTTCACTTTTCTCAAGGAAGATATCGCAGCACTTTTCATTTTAGAAGTCCATTTGATATTGATATAATGAGAAAAAGATAAGTTCATCTTAAATGTCTTATTCTCTAGCTCTCCTGGTTTTTTGGGGGGTTTTCTTGGTTTGTTTTTTTTTTTTTTTTGGTGTGTTTTGGTTTGGTTTTGTTATCTTTTTTGTTTGTCCCATGGACAATGTTCATGCTCCAAATGGGAAATTTTTACAGTTTCTGAGTACGACTCTCTACCCTGTGTATCCTTGCTAACCCTTCAGAAGGGTTGATGTTGACTGGAGCCTTTTCCTGGTTTCACGAGGCTGCTTTGTGGGCAGTTCTCTCCTGAAGAAGCTATGAAATAGAAACAGGATACATAAATGTAGTTAGCATATATCTCAGAGCTAAGGTGTAGGACAACATTTCAGCACTTTTCTGTTTATGTTTCTATTACTGCTACTGACAAAAATATTTCTTTTACTACATGTCCTTGAATATTATTGTCAGTGCCAAAGGTATTTTGAAATAAAATATTCAAAGAACAAGAGGGAATTGTGTCTGTCTCTCTTGGTTCTGATTACGTTTGTTCCAGAATATTTAAGAAATGCGAGGACTCCTATTCACTGCTACATTTACATTATTCAGTGTTCACGATGATAAAATCAGGACCATTGCTTTCAGCAGTTCACCTGGTTTCCCTGACTGAAATGCTTTCTGGATATGTCATCTGATATTTGTAGGAAGAAGGATTGAAAACACAGTGTTTCTTTCTGGTAATTACTTACTAAACAGAATTCAGTGGAGCTGATGTTCAAGGAGATCAAACTTAATGGATGATTACAAATCTGTAATCAGCATTTTACAACCTATGTATGTGCTGGTGGATTTGTATACACAAGATGCAAGGACACAACTACTGATTTTTGTTCTTTAAGGATTACTGAATGAGTTTTCTCTTGGGAAATGGGAGGTCTCTGATTCTCTCTGTCAGCCTGGTGATGGGTCATGATTTTTCTGTTTATTCCACTACTGTTATTATTTTTCGGGGTGACTTGGCCTGCAGGCTTAAAGGCAAGCATCATATTTCTTTGCAAACAACAAATTTGTTGCATTCACTGTGACATAAAACTGAAGCTAACATTGGTTTAACAGTCAGGGATTTTAACAAAATACAGCTCAAATCAGTACAATGAGTAGGGATGATGACGCACAAAATTAGAGGTTTTGGCAAATTAGTCAGCAACTTACAGAACTGAACATCACTACTCCTCAATGGGATGTCAACAACATTATGAAAAGTGAAGAAGAAATATGCTAAGGTGGTCTACTGCAATCCCACAGTAGGGTATTATCAGACAAAGAACAGAGAGAATCACTGATGAGCTATCTAGACAGACTTACTCTCTGATAATCATTATTAGCTCAGTACCTTTCTTTTATTGAATAACTGTTTCATTGGATACTACTTTAATTACTCCACCGTAACTGAACTGGCAAAGTTACTCCGACTGCAGACAATTTACAGGCAGTTTTGAGAATTATGTTAAACTGCAGTAAATTAATCTTGTAAATGTGCCCGAACTATTTTTATGTCTGAAGATAAAATAAGAAAACTAGTAAATTATTTGGATGCCCTAAAACAACTACATACACTTAAGAATTGGAACAAGCTTTCAATTTTTTATCTTTTCCTGAGATTTGTTTTTGATGTCCAGGCATGGTTTCAGAGGAGATACTTAGACCTTCTGCCAAAATATGGGGACAGATCCTTTTCTCCTCAATACTGTCATAAACTCTGGACTAACCTGCTGATTTCAAGGAAGTTACTGCAGGTTCACACCAGTGTGTGCAGCTCAGAATATCAGAGCTTTACTGGTATGGATAGTATTCAGTCTGGATGAAAGTGTCATCACAAGGTTGTGTAACTTCCCTGTTTTAAGTCAGAATATTTGTCCTATTTGATAATTAGTATTTCTCCTTGTAAGGGGTGGTTATCTTACTGGTGCTGTAGTGGCTACCCAGGTTCCAGTTTTGCTCTCAGTTTTACCAGGGATGCTCTCAAGTAACTCAATACCGGACCGACTGTTGCCTTAAATCTGAACATGAGATCAGAGGTTGGGTGCACTTAGCCACATTAATTATTATTGACAGAGTTAGTTATTGTTAGTATGAAAATAATTATTAACAGAGCTTCATGAAAAAAATGAGCATAAAATTTGCCCTCCATAGATATGATGGCTGGAAAGACAGGCAAGCCCCTACATCCGTGGGACAGACTGTCTTTTCTCACAGACAGCATATCACCAAACAGAAGTGCAGTTACTATTTACAACTTTTCTCTATTTTCCTTCAAAGCTTCTCATATGCTTGATATTTCAAATTCTGACAGTTAGGCAGTAAATGAGACAGATGATCTTCTGTAGCAAGAATTAGACACAGGCAAGTCCTTTTACTAAAGGTGTAGTAGTAGTAATAGAAATAGGGATTAGGGTTGTTAATCTGTCTGTAATGGGGGCTCCACAGCAAGGGAGAAAAGCCCCAAAAAACTGTAAGTGGTTCTCTTTAGCGGGTAGAATGCAACATCGGAATCCATGTGGGTGTTTTTTTTTTAGTCCTGTGCTGGTGTTCGGTGCATGGGAAAAATATGCTGTTTCTTTGTCCCGTTTAATAGGCAGCAGAAACCCCAAATGTCTTGTCTAGAAATGCCTGATAAGAGAAGAGTGTTTTTCTGCAACTAAATGAATAGAATTACCCTGAACAAACCCAAATGTCGTCAGTGACAAATCTAGATAAAGATGTGATGTAGGGCTTTCCCCATGTTTTGTGGCAATTTGCATCATTTATGGCAGACCCGTAATGATGCAAGTAGCCATCAAGTAGGATATTTCAGGCCATTGAAATATCATAAAACTGCAGGAGAAATAAATTATCATCCCAGAGCTTTTTACTCAAATGGCTGTTGTGAGGAATGAACATAAACCAGTCACAATGGTTCCACAAGTTTCCTGGGCACCATGCCAGCCAGAAATTATTTCATTACAGTAATTCTTTGTTGCTGCCAAAAAAGTAGACAAAAGACAAGCTCATGTATTATATTGATCATACTGAATTAAAAAGATTATATGATCTGGGATTTAAAAAGAGCAAGAAAGAGAAAATAAGAATGATATTATTGAACACGGAACTACCATTTTGTAATTTTTTTTGTTATTACTTGTTTTCTCATTTCAGTAAGAGTTTAAAACCTTTTTATCAAGGTCTGAAATGAATGTATTTGACCAATTGAGAGAACAGATAATGCCCTTTCCAGAGAATAAACTTCTGACACTTACTTATAAGAATCAAGCTTGACTCTACACTATAATCTCTGACTTTATCAACCTGTATTTCTTCTACTCATCACACACTTCAGATGTAACTTAAAATTTATATGAATTACAAAGAATTATGATTGCATTTTTTTCATTTTTATTTTTTATTGTAATCTGAAATGGATACATTTGGCATAAAATATGTTCAAATATCTCTACTTATAGGCTGCGAAGGGCTATTCTGTGTGCTAATTGATAGTTTACTCTTTTGCCTTCTTTCCTTTACTGTTCTTCACCTAGGAGCCTGATTCTTTTGTGGGTGCTACATGTCCTCTGTTCTAGGCAAAATTGACAGAGATCACAGCATTCTGTTAGCTGTTTTTAAATTTTCCAGAGAAGGTAGTTTGATTGCTTCATTAGCTGCTTAGGAACCTTACATTTTTCACAATTCTTCAGTACCTTTTCCATGCACAGACAGACACATATGGTGTTATAGCCATATAAAAGAAATCATGTTATTCCTTCCTGTGTCCTTCAGAACACCAATGTTCTACAAGTATGTACTATGAAGTCTACGTATTTTTGTACCCATTTATTTGAAGTTATTCAAAAGTCCTCTGCACATAGTCCTGGGCAATTGAACATGGACAAAAGTATCCAAGACCAAGCAGTCCTGCTTGATCAAGGTGGTGATCCAGCTGACATCCAGAGATCCCTTCCAATCTCAACCATTCCGTGATTATGTGCTTTTAATATTTGTTCATCATGAACATACCTCAAAGATGGTTAACAGAATGGTTCCATAAATGGGAAAATATGTAAATAGCAAGCAGTGACAAGAGGGGAAGGGATCTCGGAGCAGGTCATCCTGTCAGCTTGCATATGACTCATATACTAAGTGTTTGAAATAATGTATTTCTGGAACATTCAGCTCTCTGCTGACTGATATTAATCTGTTGTTTTCAGCTGTCAAAAATAGAGAGCGTGAAAAGTCCAGAGTTCCCTAAGCATTGGGATGCTGCCTCCTAATTATGTCTTGGCTCTGGTGCATGTAATGGTTGATGGACAAAGCCAGCAGAGCAAGAAAGGTGAACCTGCGCTATAAAGATCCTTTGGGGCAGCATGTGTGGTCACTCAGCCTTACTGTGCCCCATTTTCCCTTCCCAGGGAAATGAGAGGTACTGAGCTGGCTTCCTCTCTAGCACACCAGGCTAAGAAATTCCTGTGCTGCATAGGAAACTAGGAAACCTTGAGCATCTTGAAGCGCCTTGCAGGCGGCAGGTGTCTGGCTGTTGTCCTGCAGGGTTGAGAAATCTGCAAAACAGCAGAGCGCTTCTATCCCAGTGTTACAAATGGCTGAATCATGAAGCTAAGTACAACCTGTCTAACGAGGTCTGTGGCAAGGATATGAACCTGAACCTACAAAGTACTTGAGAACGTCAGCTCGGAAACTGTATGAGCAGGAGATGCTCTTGAAACATCTTCCTTTTCCTGAAAAGAATTATTTCAAAAAGGTAAAAAAAAAAAAGAAAAATCTAATATAAATTGCTTTTTTTCGTTTGTGATTTTTAAAAGAAAAATTGTCATTAAAGAGTAACAAAAGGAATCAGCTGTAGTCTATTTGGTAAATAACATTTCCAAGCAAAATTTTTAACATTTCTGTCTTCAGCTTTAATGCACCAAAAGGAGTTCAAAATAATTTTATTTTCACTCTTCCTTCCATAGTGTAGAAACGATCTGTCCATTTCTTTATTTATTTTTGTTTATGAGCATTCTTATAACCTTATCTTTTCAAAATGGTCACAGATTTGTTTTTCTTTCAGATTAGATGAAAGTTTGAAAGGGCATTTGTATAGGTTTTGTATTCTACACAAGGATGCTTCCATTTGATGGGATCTCTGAGATGGCTTGATTATTAATACTAAAAAAAGAATTGAATTAAAGACAAATAATTGTCATATTTATAAATGATAGAAGAATTTTTTTTTCTTCATGAAATACCTAATTGCCCAGTAGAATTAAATGCTGGAGGCTAATATTAAGGCAAAGATTTTAGAGAAGTTGAGAAATTTAGATACAAGCCAAACCGCATCATCCATAAGATAAATATAATTGAATTTTCATGTGTAAGTCATATATTGCCTAATTTAATTAGAAAAAACCTGAGCAGTTCACAAACTGTAGTGACAAGGAAGCAAGTGAAAGGTAGTTTTCTATAGTTGTATTCTATATAGTCTTGTATTTTGTCCTGAAACAATGTCTATTACTTCTGTAGAAACCTCTTTCCAGATGAGATGCAGACTACCAGGAACTTAATAGGGCTGTTCCACATTGCATCTTCCCTCTTTATTTCCTTCTAATTTTTTCTGTGAGAAAATTTTTTTTGACTTCTGCTGCTAGTAACAGGGATTAAATTTTCTATTTAGTGGCATTAATTAGGTCCAAGGCTGTACAATTTCAGACTGGTTTTTCACATTTTCATTTTCTTGTGTTGTAACTGTGTGTAGTTACCTGTGTTCTTAAGTGTTAGTGATTTCAGACACTACCTAGAAATTATTTTTTTGCATCTTACAGAGAACTAGAAGCATAGTTTCTATGATCAAATTCAAGTTAAATGACCAGCAAGTGCAAATTGAAGAAACATCAGGGTAGTCCCTTTTTCTCATGCTGGTGCGTGCTGTTTCCTCTTTCTGACAGTAAGTGTGGTATTCTTTTTAAAGCAATTTCTTGTTCTGGACTGCCTTATCGGATACAAGTTATTATTTTGTTATTTTTCTTTTTATCATTTTTATTCCCTCACACATTCCCTCATGACACAGGGTTTCACCTATGTTTGCAGAATATGTAAGTTCAAACCTCTTCATCAGCATTTTAAGACGTCTTGAATCACTTTTTTAGGTCCATTCAATGTTTATGGATTTCTCAGGCAAAGGGCAAATTGTTCAAGTAAAGAGACAAGACTGAAAAGGTTCTTTCACACAGGTAGCAAGAAAGAAGAAATACTCTACCTAAGTTGAGTATCTTATAGAACTGCAGTGAGGGAAATTATTTTAAAAGTGAGAGATGACCTTTGGAATCCAATTTAAGACCAGAAAAAGAGTCAAAATGGGAGGAGAGGGTGGAGGAAACTACTCTATGCTATTGTCTGTAATAGTAAATGAAATGTCTGTTACATGTTAAAACTTGATTGTAATTTGCCCTCTTTCTTTTGTTTGTGATAGCAAGTTAATGTAATAATAGTGGAGAAGGGCAAGGCAGTAGATATCATCACTATCCCTGCAGACCAAACTTTTCAGTTCAAGTCACAATATGAGCCAATCCAGAACAGAGAGTTGGATCCAGGATTGCCAGCGCCTACCGGTCTGCTCTAGTAACTCTTTTTTTTGAGCAATGGAATGTCCCCATTCAGTGCACCAGTACAGCAAAACACCAGAGGAGTGCATGCAGTTGGAATTCCTTCCTTCCTGATCTGCCTGGAGAAAGAAGCAATAAAGTGTTTATGGTGTGTGAGCTTTCTTACTGAGACTTTTGGGTTTTCCTGAACCCAGTGGGCTGCTGACAAGAGGAATCTCTGCTGAAGGCATTCCTTATTTCAAATAAACGCAGATCTGGGTGAGATCTCTCTTTCTTAATGCTCTTACATGCAGAGCTTCTGAGGGATGAAAATAGGGTAAGTTTTAGGAAAAAATTAATACACCTAAAGACATAAAACACATCCTTGTATTGTGTTCCTGAAATACCATGGTTCAACAATATTGTTCAATCTACGTGGAATAAATCATGCAGAATTCATGGTGGCCTGCATTTTGAACCGAGGCTTTACCTTTCTTTTTGTTAAACTGAGACTCTCTCAATAGTCTCCTTTAGTTTCAAAGGCGGGATCTCTGTTTTTAATTCTGTGGTCTTAACCCAATCTCATTGAGTGAAATAATATCCCAGTGTACTTCTAAGCATGAGGCCAGAATAATATTTAATACTTTCATAATTCCGTATTTATTTGTTACGAGCATCTTTATTCTGTGGTGACTCCCACAGGTCACAACTGAAATCAGGGCCAAATTTTATTTAACGCTGTGCAGATTTTAAAGGCAATTTTCATGGGTATGAATTAAGAGTCAGCATCTAGAACTGATCATCTAGCCTGGGCAGAGGTGACGTAAATTGTTGATGTCCTCATGTTTTTGTGGCAGTGGATTGTCTATGCTCAGGCTTCATTTACAAGACAATTCGATCTGTTTTAAAAGCCAGTTTGAGTCCTTACAGCTCTGACATGACTTATTTGCTGATTTTATAACCCCATAATTTTGTATATAGGGACATTTTTGGAGTAGTTGCGTGGAAGATGTAAACACTTTTGACCCTTGATTTGTATAGAGGCCTCTCTGGACTAAAGTGATATTGCTCCTATGGTGTTGTATAGAATTGGAGTATAACAGTATTTAACATTCAATAATGAAGCAAACTATATTTAACATCCAGGTAATCTTTTATTTTCTAACAGCATTTGTGACTCTTAAAATTAAAATAGCTCTCACAGTGATAGTTTGCCTATTTTTATTATTATTATTATTATTAATTACTATTTTATGCCTCTATTATTTCAGGGAATTCACAATGGCTTACTGCACCATTGCAGACAGTTTTAAAAGCAAAGGTTCTTGCTTATCTGTTTCTTGCATTCTGTTAAATATTTCTTATTCCTTCAGACTGTGCTATAAGGACCATTTCACTGTCCCCTTTGGCTTCTGCATCTTGCTTCCAGCATGAACAGACAGGTAATAACCATTCAGTGGGGCCATTACCTCTTCTAAAGACTATTATCAAAATGGTCATTATACATAATGGAGATTATTACAAGGCAACTTGAGATTTTTTTAGATACATCACTACAATAATAGGTGGCCCTTTTTAGACTTACATATTGGTGGGAATAATAGTAGGGCACAAAACACATGGCAAATGTTGCTTTTTATCAAAACTTTTTTTAGCTTTTAATGTCTTTTCTTCTGGATTCTTGTGATATTTACAAAACTTCTGTGAAAACCACCTGTTGGGAAGTTTATCAAACTATAAGTGTAACAATGAAGAATTACAAGTTTAGAGGTTAGGTGAGGTATATTTTTTTCTTAAAAAGCTATGAAATTATCAGCAAAAAAAGAGCAACATTGTAATACAGCAGGTTCCCAGGCAGGTATATAATTACTGAAACAGCAAAACCTCTATTTTTAGAGAATCTCGAGCTGATCCCCTATAGGAAAAGAGACCATATGAAACCACTACTTTTCTTTTTACAGCAGCATTTGTTTTCCAATTTATCGTATTTCTTTTTCACTTCAAGTTTGAAAAGCAAAATCTTAGCTAATCCAAGGATTATCTGCAGGGGACTCAAACCTAAACCTTAAAGAGAGATGTCTTTTCATTCCTGTAACTTTAACTTACTATTGGCATCAGTTACAAGCGTATCATTTACAACACTACTTCCATATAATCTGACCTACTGATAAGAGAAATGCCAGACAAATCAAAGTGAGTCTGCTTCATGGCTTTGGCATAAATTTTCCAGATAAATAGACTGGGTGGTGAGGGTGAAGAGGTCGTGATCTTTTTTCCCAGATTATTCATGATTCTCCCCCAGACAAAACTGGTGTTATTTTTACCCATCCTTTGAAAGTTTCTGTGTTAGCAGGCACAGCTCCAATGTGCCAGATTTATTTGTAACTGTCTCTCTATTCCTCTCAATTCTACCCAGCCTTTAAATGACAGTTCAAAGTAACCCACTGCTAATAAGAACTGCATTGATATGAGATTTTTTTGAGTATTTTCCTTGTCTTGATGTACCTGCTTCATGTTCATTACATGCCTTTCTTCTTAAAGAACATTCTCTTTCTTTTGGGATATATGCTCTGTCCACTCTGCTTCTCATAATGGCTTTTTTATCATTTGAAGGAAGTTCCCTATTGCATTGCTCATCTCACAGGTTTTGTTTTGCTGAAGTGTTGCATCCTTGTCTAAGTCTCACTGTCTCTTTCTGACACAGCCCTGGTAAACGAGAGCACTGACCTTTGAAAAGTGTATGGACAGCCAGTGGCAGAAGAACTTAGGCAGTAACAACTGCAGCCAAAAAGGTGACCAGAAGACAGACTCTGTCCTGCAGTATGTTTTCCAGGATCCTGTTTAACAGTGGAGACATTTTTTTCACCCCTTCAGAGCTCTTTAATGCCCAGCTTATATAGCCAAGTAGCCCTCCCTAGCCTTTCAGTAACCAGTCAGAAAATTATGAAAATATAAATGTGTGCATGGCTTGCAGAGGAGCAGAAACAAGGACTCCTGACATAACTTCTACTTTTGTGGCTTGTGCAGTGCACCTGAATAAGAATAAGACTCTTCTGAGCAACGACAATGTCTATGCCGTCCTGTGACTTTCTTGTTACAATAAGGTTTTTAAACATTACTGTCCTCTGGTAGGACCAAGAGTTCTTCCTTTTTCTTCTCAGCTGTCCTTCAGGCATCAAACACATGATTATCATTGTGTATCCAGCTCTCACTGAGTGCAGGTGTTCAGGAGCTCAGGTCTTTTGTGTATTAAAATCTCACCCTATGTGGTATCCTGTTACCCAGGACCTTTGATGTTAGTAAGCTACTGTGCCGAGTGGCTGCGATTGACCAAAAAGAGCTGTTTGGCTCAAAATAACACTGAAAACAGAAGTCTGAAGATAATCAGAAAACATTTCTGTTTTGGGACCGGTTGCTTTAAATCATCAGAATCTGTGATTTGCCAGACAAGATGATAGCACGTGCCAAGAAGAATATTTCAGTCATATAATATTATTATTGGTTATGAATTCATACTTTTTCCCCCCAGTATATGTAGGTGTCAGATATGACAGATTTTGAACCTCATTCATATCTAGCTCTGAGGAACTCTCTCTGCAAGAAAGCAATGGCATAAAACTTATGTAAAATTCAACTGAGTGCTCTCTGAGACCTGTGCTTGCAGGTGCAGGGAATTAAGTCGTTCTGGCAGCTTGGAAGTCCTTTACTTTATCATCATGCCAAATCTTTTGACATTAACAAGGACTTGGTCTGGGTGTGTGATTTCTCTCAAGCGAAAAAGATAATTGTCAACAATTACCAATACCTGCACCGATTTAGATTACTCGAGAGGGGTTGCCACACTTAAAATCACATCCAGGAACCTGTTGTGCTACTGTTATGTCACTTCTTTGCCTTATTTACAGCAGCAAAAGGGGTGAGTGGAGCGGGAGGAGTAATAGGAGGTTTCTTGATAACGTTAACATTAGCGAGACCTTTTTTACTGTTGCCAGAGACTCTGAGGGATTTAACTGCATGAAATCCAGGAATTGTCACTTCACTCAGCACTGTCTTTTCTACAGTGGCTTGTAGTTTTTCTTGAAAGAAAGAAATGAAATGTTCAGTGGGAACGGAATTTAAATAGAAAAAAGATTTATTATTATTATTTTTTCTAATCTTACCTATTCAATTGATTTGCCAGTTTGGATCTACGGGGAAAAAGCATTTAACAGGCTGGACTGCCAATCCCCACTGTCCCTTACACAGTGGTTAAGTTAGGAGCTGTAAACGCTTAGCAATATGTGAATTAGTTTGATAGTTTGCAGTATCTTTTGACTCTGAGGGAACAAAAAGGTGGAGGGGGGGAGAAGGGGGGAAGGGGAGGGAATGGGAAGGGAGAGAGAGAGAAAGCCTGCCAGCTATTTGTGAAGTAAATGTTCCCATTTCTTTTAAAACACAATAGCAAGTGTAATTTTGTCACATGCATCTGTTGCTATCACCTCTCACTTTGTGCTGAAGTGCTCACCAGAGCATTTACAGAAGTGATTCTTCCTCCCACCCCTGACATCTGCCACCGAAAATGCTGCATTATTCATCAGCGTGCTAATGGCAGGTGATGAGATCTTTTCACGCTACATCCCTCTCAGTAGGTGTTTATTACTCTGTTCACCAGCAGCCCTGCTATTACTGCGGGGCCGGAAGAACTCTACATACTCGCTTGACAGGTAATGGGAAACGTGCTCTGCTCACTTGGCTCACAAGTGCAGATGAAGGTTATTACTAGGGCAGCTGCAATATCGTGGGTGCAAAGAAGACGGTCACTTTAAGTGAACAGCTTAATTCTGGAAATCCATACAAATCATGTCAGCACCGCGATAATCCATCTTCTTTACCTTCTATCATTTCAGCAGTCATCACACTGTAATAATTTTCTCCTGGTTCACCTGTGGTCTCTATGAATAACAGAGTGGGGTAAAAAAAAAAAGGAAAGAAAAGAAGATGAGTTTGGCTTAGCGTCTGATGATCACAGTGGTGAGGAATTTATCTCTGTCTCGTAGCAAGATGCTGTTGTGTGTATGCGCACAAGGGTTTGTGTCTTGTGGAGGGGAGAACCCTGCAAGCAGCATTGAATATGTTTAATTTTATAAAAACAGCCTGACAAGAAAGGCATCTGATAAATCTAGTGATTTATTTGAAGCCTTGTGACAAAAATTATGGAAAATAAACATGCCAGAGCGCTGGGAAAATTGAAGGAGGAGAAATTATTTTTACTCCAGAGAACTCAGTTCACTAACAAGCCTTCCCCAGTTGTCTCCCTTCTAGGTTTCTCACTTAGACATATCATGCTATCCTGAGTAATCCATAAAAAACCTCAACCCAGATGAGGAATAAGCAAACTTTTTTATAATTTAAAGATGCAGCTTCCATTTCACTTAAGTGGTAGAACTTCCTCAATCTAATGTTTTCTTTACTGAAACAAAAGGTGTGCTGGGTCTGCAGAAATGAATGGTGTTGTAAGGCTTTTTTTTTTCGGGAGGTACCCTCCCGAAAATGTAAACTAGGGAGATTTAGAGACAGGGCATGATTTGCTGCAATTTTATAAGTGCTACAACTGCTGAACTGCTTCTGTTTCCCTATTAGAACAGACTAAAGTAACTAAAACCAGAACCGTGAAAGAATGAATTTTTTTCTTTTTGTCAGACTTTTAAGTCCTGGTTTTTATTTCCATATAATAACTGCAGAGTTGCTTGTTATGCCTAGCAGAGGAGAAATGCCTTTTAGGGAGAGAAGTGAAAGCAAAGAAAAAAATCACCTCGTTTCAAGTATCTGTTCTGTTTTCTGTTTCTGTTGCTTGCTTTTTTAGCAAGACCATTAGTTTTTGACTGTTGAGTTTGTGTATCAGTCCAACCTATCAAACTTTTAGATTGTTGTTATAGACTACATGTATTACTTTCAAATTTAAAAGTATGGCAGTCTGGAGACAAAATGGAAAAGAAATGCACACAGCAAGGCTTGTTATTAACAGCTACCTGCAGAAGTAACTGGGATGGGAGAGAATAGAGTAGTGACAAAATCTCCTCTGCATGAGTTTTCTTTCACCTGTGACTGAGGGGTGCTTTGTTCTGGAGAGGGAGGGTGGTGAGTGTCTGGCTGTGTTTGTGGATTTAGACCTGCAGAGTGTTAATCCTTGCCTGGAGTTTAGGCAGAGAAAACAGCGACAACCCCAGAAATGCAAAGCATTTTCTGTGGAAATAGTTAGCTTGCTTTACTGAAATGTTGATTTCACTAAGGTATTGCTCCTTATTCCAGTGGTGATAAAAATGCAAGCTTCATCTTATTGCTGACCATAATTTCTGTTTCAGTATATGAATTTATTCCTATGTAGCTGAAGGGTTTAGTAAGACGGCGACAGACTGAGTACAGAAGAGATGCCATTCTCCAAAGATTTAACAGGCATTCAGTTCATAACAAGATGACAACATGGATGTATTTGCCATAACTGGGAATGACTAACTTCTTTCTTTTTTTTGTATGATCATAATGTCTTCAAAAGAAATTTCTATATGCAAGCAAGAGACAGCATTTAACGGCTTTCCTATTGCTAAACATGTGTAATTTATGGTGATGTCATCATTGCCATTGAAATGTAATTGTGATATAAACGTAAGACTTTGTTGGGGTTCAGCAGCTGTTTGAGATTAATTACATTTAGGAAATCATACTGCATATCTTTGATATTAATAAAAACCCAGTAAGGATCAATGCTTGTTTTAGAAACACAACTCTGTTGCATAATGCTGAACTTGAGGAAGGAAGTAATTATCTTCTTCTTACCCTAACTTTGTCCTCAAACTGGAAAAAAAACCAGTTTGGACATGTGAAAGCACTCTGATAGTTTTCTCTAGGCACATAGAAATAGAGATAAGAAATGAGTGGGACAACAAAAGGTAAAGAAAACTCTAATATACTAAATATTCTTGTTATAGTATTATTGACGAAAAAGAAAAAGTGACCTACAAAGGTCTATGAGAACCCACGTAGAGAAAAATAAGTTTCTAATGAATGTAAAATTCTATTCCCTTTCCGCAAGGAAGGAATTCCAGAATCTTATATCCAGTATCAGGAATCCAAGATCACAAGGGAAAGTTTATCATCAGTCTTATAGAATACACAGTGAATATAGAAGGAGAAAGATGAGAGAGTTTCTTTCATATATAGGTTTTAAACTTGAGATTGCAGAGTTCAGAGTATTTATTTCTTTACTCCTTTCGGAATGAGGAAGCAGCCCACATCATTCTGTAGCTGAACCATTCTTCTCGCTCTCTCTCAGTCATCAATGCTTAGGTGAAGGGGACACGTGACATCTTCCTATTCATAAGGGTGGAATCATTCCCTTTTCAGTGATGTAACAGAAATTTTTACAAAAATTTTTCTCTGCCTGCATGGCAACTATAACTAGCTAAAGGAATTGTGGATAAAATTTCAAGGAAAATTCTTGTCTTTATTATAAATCAAAAATAATAAAACTCTCAAAATTTGGCATTTTTTAGTGAGGTTTTTTTCTTTTTTGAATATGGGTGCTGTTAATGCTTCAAGGGTAGAACAGAATGTACTGATGTTATAAAACAATGTCCACCAAAAATCATATATCCGCCAAAAAAAAATTTCATCATTTCAAATGAAATTTCGAATTTTATTGTGTTTGTTCTATTATTTCAGAACCCTCCAGGCCCCCAAAACTATCAGAAATTTCCACGAAACTGGGAACTTCATTGTTGCTCTTCTTCACTGTTGAGTGGCCATGGCCAATGAGATCTAAAGAGGATATCAGCATGAAAAGACGTTCCTTGTTGCTCTAATATCTGGATGTTTTATTGTCCATGTTGACCATTACTGTAGACTACAGAAGCCACATAAAATATTCACAATTGTTATTGGGCTAACTATATTTTGCCTGGCCATTTGAATTGCTCAGAGTTACTGTGACTTGCGATTCATTCTCTTTCTCCAGCTACGCTTGTTGCAGGAAGGTAACCTAAAACACTGGTGTTCTCCCACCAATTCTCTATCCTTATGTACATTTTTGAATAGCAACAGATTATATAGACAGTTCATTTTTATAGAAACTGAACGTGATTTTTGAGAGACTTGGTTGATCACAGAATGATGACGGGGAGGACTGACAGGAAGCACTATACAAGGACTCTGACAATGAAGGAAGGACTGCAGGCAAAGAATGATGAAAACAGAAAGTAACTCACACAGGAAAATCCCCATTTCTTGCGCAACACAAATAATTTAATGCAGAATGATTAAAGTCCAAGTTCTGAGGAGGAGAAGAATTTGGTCTCTCTTAAAAGGTCTAATGAAATGTGTAAAGCTATTTCCTTTAAGCTTTACACTTTGGATATCCAGATTTTTTGCTGTTTTATTTATGCTTTATTTATGCTTTATATTATGTGATTTATAATGTTATACGTATATGATTTATACATGTATATACATAGCCATGCTGGCAAGTAACATTTTTTTAAAAAGTTGCTAATTATATAAAGGGAAAATTGGATACATGCAATGAACTCTGTAATCAGTAAGCTGGAGACTAGTTGTTGCCAGGTGTGAACTACATGCAGAATTTGAAAAAAGGGGTCTTTTTGGATTTGAGTTTCGTGTGTTGTTTTATATTTGTGGCTTGTCTAATAGAAGTTATTAAAGTGTTGGGTTGGGGTTTTTTTTTCCTTTCTTTCTTTATTTTTTTTTTGGAAAACAAATCTTTCTCCTCAGATTAGCTCTGAAACTAGAATTTTTTGGGTTGCAAAATATGACAGCATTGCTGATGGCACTGCTCTGGAGGAAAGAGAGCAACTTTCTCTGTGGCATTGATCCGTACACAGGCTGTCATGTTTGCCTTGTTTTGATGTCCTCAGGAGGATGGAGGTACTCACTTCCTTGGAATGGCAGTCAGACAAGTTGTTGAGAGACAACAGTCAATAACCATTCACCCTAGATTAAACAAAAGAAGTTGTTATGGAGTCTCTGGAAAAGGCAAGCATTGTTTTCTCATGAGGTACTGTCCACCTTTCAGAGATCCAACACAATGTATGTGCACTTAAGCCCCCTCACCTACATCTAAGATAATAGATGACCTTGCTTTTTTCTTGGTCTGTTAGCACTGAAAGCTGAGTCTTTTGACGTGTGTTCTGAGGAAACTTACTCATATTCTAAAGACCAGCGTAGCTGAATACTTCTGTACAGCTATGTCTGTAGTTACATTTTTTTGCCTAGAGCACTGAACTGTACATTTCTTTCTCCCTTTTCATGACAGAATTATTGTACCAAGCCTGTTGTATATGTACAGGGACAAGCCAGCATTACATCAATTTTCCTAACAATGGTGGTAGTGCGATACACATCAGTTAACCCTGAAGGGTAAGCTTGGTTTTGGCCTGTGACTATCTCTGTGTACCACCAGAGTATCTGTACCACAAAAAGCTCTGCTTTTAAAAGAGTGTAAGTTTTCCCTGTTCATAAGACTAAGCACAGGTATCACTCTGTGATGGAGTCGGGCCTTGCTGTTTCTCAGTCTGATCTCTCCAAAGGAAAGGCTTTTAAGCCTGGATGCAATGTGAAATGCAGACAATCCTGGAGCCTTTGGCCTGCAGCTACAAACATTTTCTTCTGATTTCTTCCTGAAACATAAAACATTTCCTCATTTCATTTTATGGGAAGACAGATATCTCATATCTAGTACTTTTTTAAAAAAAACAAAGAAGGGAGTATTTTCTTAAATTCTCTTTATTTTTGTATGTATTTCTTCCTTTTTTTTTTTTATTATTTCTAAACTTTTTTACTGTGACGAGTAAAAACTCTGGAGGAGAAGGCTCAAAGTGGCTGTCAAATAGACTTTTTTCCCAAAGTAAAAAGTGCTGACAGACAAAAGAACTATGTCATGAAAAATTTATAGCCAAATTTCCCACAACAGAAAAGGGGCAAAACCACCTCACATATTAAATGCCAAATCTTCATGCATATCTGCTTCAGTACTGATTCAGTGGCAAAATAACTTTCAAAATGTTTTACGGTCCAAAGCAGCTATAAAGTAGCTGCATTTGTCATTTTAGTAAACTAAAATCAGAATTATACTAATATTCAGTGGGGTGACAGCAATATATTATCTTGTCAAGCAGAAGATCTGATTTTACAGGAATACGTGGTAGGTTAGAGAGAGGAGCTGTATGAAGGATGCATTTAATTACATAAATAATAATAAGAGTAATGATAAACTATAAGACTAGTTTTACACACTAGAAAATACATGATAATATGTGGATATACATATTTATATTCATATAAGACTATATATAAGCTTTCTGGCAAATACCAATGCATATTCTAAGTTAATGTCTCATCTTTCACATACCTTACGAGTCTTATTTGTATAAACGTATTTTTCAGATTATAATAAACCGTAAAATACTTTTCAAATTAAAGTAAGCTATAAACTGATGGGTTCAGCATTGGATGCAACATAGAAGGATAAGAATTTGGATGTGCTTATTGATCTTACATTAAGCGCGAGTCATTACTGTGATACGTCACTAAAGCCATCTAATCTGATTTAGGGTATATCAAACAAGATGTTTTCAGTAAAAGTGGTACTGATACTGTTGTAGAAATTATTGGTGACAGCAGTAACCATGTCCAATTCTGGTTACTCAGAGAGGTGTACTCAAGCTGGAATGGGTACAGAAGAGGGCAACTGAGACGTTTAGGAAACGTCTCATATCAGAAGACCACCAATAATTTGTGTTGGTAGATGAAGAAAAAAAAATAATTGCTGTGTTTTTAATTATTATTGCACTAGAAATCTGAGAAAAAAATTTTGGAAGAGATTACTGCTGGTACAAGAACTTAAGGACTACAGCAAATAAAGGGCTGCAAACTTGCACTTTTCCCAACATGAGAAAACTGAGACTTTAGTATATCTTGGGCATGATGGAATGCAGAAATCCTTTGGGAAAAAACCCAAATTCTTTAGCTTGTCCTGGTAAAATTCAGCAAATATATGGAAGGACTTTATGTTGCAGCTTCTTGTAGGATCTATCAAGCTTTCTCCAGATCCAGCTTGTCGTGGATGTTTTCAAAAAAGGATGTAAGAGAAGTCAGTTATTTTAAAAGTCAATGGATTATCCTCAGATAGTTGGTACTTCTAGATGCAACATCTCCCTAAATTTTGATGACTGTTTGATTAGCCCTTTCAGTAAGTACAAAAACTTAAGGTTCATGTCAATGACAATAAAAAAGATGTTTCTACTAAGATGAACATGTTCATAATTCTTTTTTCAAACAATAGTAAGTTATAATGCTGGGTGCTTGTCTCTTGGTAAGTTACAGACTAAAAAAACTGTATTTATGCAAACAAAAAAAACCACCAACTATTTGAAAGTTTTGATCCCATAAATACTAACTCTTTCAGTAAGCTTGCAGGTGGATTTGATTTTTGCAAATTGCTATGATGTTAATATTTTGAGTTATCCTCAAAAAAGAACAGTTTCAAAGAAAAATGCTCAGTTTTGTCTTTACTTTAAAAGATTTATTTGGTTTATAATAACAAAAATTAAAATCAGTAACAAAAGCCTTTTGCAACAAAAGTTCTGACAGCTCTAGCATAGAAGAAATGTCACGTCTCAGTCTAATGATTAATTTTTTCTCTATTTTTAAAAGAAATTTTCAACAATCATATATTGTTGCAGAAGTCTTTGTATGATAAACGAGAACATATTCTAGCGGGAAAATATTCTCCTGGTAAAATTTTCTCCAGCTTTAAAAGTGCTTTAACTGACTAATGAAGAGTAACAGTGAAATGATTACACATAAAATCTGTCAACTCTGCTAACTGCACTCATCCTTCCTTTCTAAAAAAAATAGAGAAACATAACTGTTCCTAATTTCTTCCAGATACTTAAACTCTGTTCTTATTTATAAGTTGTAGGTTATGGGAGGGAAGGATGGTCTTAAGTTTAGATTATCCCTTCACTATTAAACACTAATTGCTGAATGTGTTATTAGTTTTAGGCAGGAAGCAGCAATCCTATTGAAGATTTCTAGCCCTTTATGTAACATGACAGAGGAATGTTAAACTTTCTAAAACTGCTTGGTTCCTTCTTGCTTCCATATGATCATATATAACTTCTGAAAATTATTCCAAAGCAGGACACATGCATTTTCTGTTTCCTGTCGTCAGATTATAAAGTTAGTTTTCTTTTTCCATAAGATGCAGTAGTATGCAAAATACATTTCATGTTCCATAGAGTATTGGTAGAGTCATTCCTTCTCAAACAGAAAATAAAATCCAAGAGACAATCTTCTTATAAAATAGAAAACAAAATAAAGGAGGGAATGAATTACTGCATTTTTATTGGTATATATGAACCTATTTCCTTATACATCCATAATCCCAGATGCCCATTCTACTCACTAGTTTAGTGGTTTCTTGTAGTTACCATAACAGCTGGGTTTCTTCAGGACATACTGAATTTTGTTTTTGCAAGCTTCATTGATCAGCTAGCAAAGGCCTTTCATGTGAAGAGTGGGACTGGACAAAAGCATGGTTACTCCTACAGGAGAACAACGTCAGCATGTTAAGGCTGACTATTCTGTGGATAAAGCACGAGTAATGTTTGTCTAACAGAAAAGTTAACATACTGTTCACATAGACATTTCTGTTGTTTTGAAATCTAGCATTTTTGAACTTACAAGTTTGAATACTGAAATCTGGTTAGATTTTCCTCAAGGAGAAAGAAACTTTTTTTTTCTCTATTGCTGGACAACACCCTGCATTCAAATAAAATGCAGAAGAGTCTAAGGTAACTTTATATGCAAACATCTCCTATTGATTTAAAAATCCAAGCTGGAAAAATACAGAGTAGATATTTAAAATGCGCATAGCGCATGAAATTACCTCACATTATGGGTAATACATGCCTTGTAGCAATTATGTCACTTATGCTTACACTAATTAAGTGTTGATGTGTGAGCACTAAGTTGCAATGATGTTGTTAACTAATGTACATAAATATTCCCTTTAAACTGTAATTGCATTTTGCCATAACTTAAAAGAATACATGTTCAGCTGGGTGTATATGGTTCCATTACCTTAAGGAATGAATTACAAACTTCTGTCTATCATTAAATTCCATGCTTGAATTCTATCTTTTAACTTAAAGGGGAAAAATCCTTATGTCTTGGAGTTCAGAATGTACAATACTGTCATAAGAGCTTACGTATTACTCATTTAGAAGGGTAGCAGTTATATGCAGAGTAAGACAGTTCAGACCACAAGGGCTAAATGTCCCAAACCTGAAGGGATGCAATGTAACTTAATTCACAATTTATCTGCACTGCATTTCTCTCAAAAGAACAGAGCTGATCTTGGGAAAAACTGTAGTGTTCTATCCATTTGGCACATGGAAGATTTATGATGGCCTAAAGTTAATGTTGTTTCACTTTTTGCACTAGCAATCCAGTGCTTGCTCTAAAACTGAGGCAGAGGAAAATTCAGAAGTGTGTGTTGTCCAGAGTGATCTTTTTAACAAGTGCAGCTTCAGTGTCGTGAAGCTGCAGAGCAATACAGTAGTGGGAGATACATCTCAGGTCATTGCCAGCTTGACAACAGCCAGTTCTGCAAAACAATTAGATAACTTTAAAAAAAATGTATGCCTTTGTGAGCTAAGAATCAAAGGAGTATTAGTGTTCTTTATTGTGCATGCAAAAACATATATTGACTTGCACTAAGAAGAAAGTGAGCAGAGGAAACAATGCTCTTATGGTTCAAGGCAGTGCCAGCTGGGACAACAACTGCTGTCCAACAAACCTCAGTTATACTGAGAAAACCAATACTTCCTGGGAGTAAAAGGAAGATGTTTTTATGCTCAGTGTGGGAGTTATATGAAATTCAAGCTCTGTGTTAAGTAAAAGATTGGGCTTATTCGGTTCAGTCTGTGAAAATGTCTTCATTTTATTACTGTCTTTCACAGTATCCTTCTGCAAAAAATGTCCAGCACAAATCTAGACAAGTCCATTATACATTGGGTGAGCAATTCACTGATGTTTTGGGCTCAAAGGGTTATAGTAAGCTGAGTTAAATCAGGCTGGTCACCAATCAACAGCTGAGTTCTCCAGAGTTCCATTTTAGGGCCAGTGCTCTTAAAGATTTTTGTAAATGCTCTGGATGCTGGAACTTAATGCCACTAAACTTGACAATGCCGCTAAACTAGGAGGAGCTATGGACTCCCTGGAAGGTAGAGAGGCTTTACAGAGAGATCTGGACAGGCTAGAATGCTGGGCAGTCCAAATGAACCAAATGAAATTTAACATGAGCAAACCCAGGATTCTCTCCCTGGGACAGGGTAATCTCAGTTATATGGACAAACTGGGGAATGGGAGGGAGGCTGTAGGCAACCCTACAGAAAGGGATCTGGGTTTGGGGTTGATGAAAATGAGTGCATTGTCTGTCCTGGCAGCCAGGAGGGCCGGCCGTGTCCTGGGTGCATCAGCACAGCGTCGCCAGCTGGGCAAGGGAGGTGACTGTCCCACACTACTCTGTTCTGGTGCCAGCTCACCTCGAGTCCTGTGTGCTGTTGTAGGCACCTCAATATAAGAAGGACATCAGACCATGAGGGTTTATTCAGAGGAGGGTGAGCAAGAAGGTGAGAGGCCTCCAGGGCAAGAATTCACAGGAACAGCTGAGGTGACTTGGCTGGTTCAGCTTGCAGAAGAGAAAGCTGTCGGCTGAGTCCATTGTAGCCTACAACTTCCTCAAGGGGTACAGCAGAGGAGGAGCTGCCGATCTCCTCTCTCTGGCGAGGACGGATAGAACAAGAGGTAACTAAATGAATTTGTGTCAGGGGAAGGTCAGATTGGATATTATGAAAAGGTATTGCCTTCCCTCCAAAACCAGAGAAGATGAAACACAATGAGTCACCCTCAAAAGAAGTTGACGGATGTTACTGATACAGTTTGGAATGCATAAAAACTTTCAAAAGGTGTGTGATGAAACCTATTAATTGATTTAAGTGTATCTATAAGGCAGATATCTTGACAGAGGACAATGCATGGACTCCTTGAGCCTGCAAAATTATTAAATACACAGCTGTACTGGACTGAAGGACAGGTGTCTGTTAAGGAAGGCAGGAACCTCCCTTGTAATAGAAGATGCAACCCCCTTCCCTCCAAATTATTATAATTTTGAAATTAAGGGGCTTTCAGGCAAAGATATGAGGAATAGGAATAACAGTTCTTTACTAATATATCTATATAGAGATAGATAACAAAGCGAACAAACAGCAGTAACTGTGGCAGTGATAACAAACAGACCCAGAGCCCAGTGACCCCTCTCGGCTCGGGCCCGTTCCCTGTCGGTGCAGTTCCGCTCACAGCCGCCAGGGGGCGCTGGCGGCTCCCGGTGAGCGGGGCGGGGGCGCTGTTCCCCCGCGCCGGCAGGGGGCGCTCCGCAGCGAGCTCGGGCAGCACGCGGCAATGGCGGATGAAAAGCTGCCTCACAAACCCCTGGGCAGCCGGACCTCGGGAACGACAGGCTGGAACAGCAGCGGCCAGCACAAAATCCCGGGTGGTAGACGAGATGTACCAAACTCCGGAGCTGCAGGGAGAGCCCCTGGACGTCTCGGCAGGCAGGGGCTGCGGCGATACAGTGTAGCGAAAGCTTGCGGCAGTGCTGAGGGAACGGCGGAGGAGGCAGGGCAGTCCCGGCCCGGCTCCCTCTGAGGCAGGGAAAGGCGGGCTTGGGATCCCTGGGCTTTTCAGTAGAGGGAAAAACAACAGAAGGCAGGAGCCTGCAGCGGCAGCGAATCCCCTTCACCACGAGGGCAGCTCCTCGCCCCCCTGAATGCCAGGGGAGAACAGGAAGCCAGGGGCTGTACCCAGTCCCTTTTACCCAGTTCAAATCTCGCGGTGATTCCACCCTACACGAGGAAAAACCCCAGGCAAAAATGACAACCAGCTAGACTCCACCCCCTATGTCTGAGTCCCTCAGTAATTGTATGGGGAAATTCTATAAGAGAAAAACAAAGGAGAACTAAAACCCCAACAACAGCAGAAGAGACATTGAAGTCAAGAGACAAGCCAGTGCAAGTTCTAAGTCCATCAGGGTTATCATGTCCCCAGTGTCTTGTGGGAATATGTTTCAAAGCTCAAAGCTGATGCATAGCAACTAAAAGTCTGTTCTACCAGGAACTGAAACCTACTGTGGATATGTTCGGAGAACCACAAAGAACGAAAAATCTGCTTTATCAAGACAGGCTATGCTGCCATACATACAGTACATAAATTACTCAAAAATATTATCATAAATCAATATAAAAAGCCTCAAAGGCTTTACAGATTCAAAGAACATTACAAAACCTAAAGTACTTATGTTTCTACATTAGCCAGGTCTCTGTTTTGATCTAGAAAATAAGTTTTTAGACTTTCTGAGGTTTTTGGGCCTGGGTAATTTGGGCATTGCCTTTAATAATGTTGAAGAAGTTTAACACTGCGCTTATTTTAAAAATAAAAATCAATCAATGAAATCAAAAAAGTCCACCCAATCTTTACCAAGAAAGTCAACAAGTATTTTCTGTTGTCTGAGTTTTGATAAATCATCCTGTTTGGCCCTGATTTGTCCAGCCTGCTTCACTCACTTTAACAGGAGGTCTTTCTGTGGTGGAAAGCTCAGTTATTCCAATAAACTGCAAAGATTTGCAGAAACTTGAAAATGGATTAAAAGTAAATCTCTTTTCTTAGAGGGAAGAGAGAAGTCAACGTGGGAGAATAAACCTAGGAAAGGAAACAGGTAAAAAACTTAATGATGCAACATACTGCTGCTACAAACAGCTGAGCACCCTGACCAGCATGAGCACACTGGAGTTCCAGGCTTCCCTCCTGATGGCTGAATAACCCTTCTTGTATTTTCACTTGGTCTGGTGTACTAGACATGTTCTATTTCTAGGTGAAATCTCTTTGACTTCTATTCCTGAGTGTGCTGAGAAGATGATAAGGCAGCTGGAACGTGAAAACATTTTTCGTTTGGAGCATCTGTATCAAAACTTAGGCTGAACTGAATACAACATAGAGCAGCAAAAGACCAGGAACAAAAATGTAAAATGTTGGCTCATGGTGAGGAGTGGTCTGCTTGTTCTCTGGATTAGTTCAGAAAGGAATTCTGGTTGTCAGAGGCTGAATAGCTCAGCAGAAGAGAATCAGGCCATAGTGCTCTTCTTCACGGACTAACCTACTCGTGTTCATAGAGCAACTTACTCTCTGGTTTTATCAACAAAAAATAGAGTGGATAGAGTCGTGGCTAAACCTACCACTTTCCTTGCCCTCTACTTCATTATTCTACTTTGAGACTGGCATACAAACTGGAAAAAAGGCTTGTATGAGAAAAATTAATCAAATAAGCATTATTATGAGCTAGCTGAAATTTAGTTATCTCCCTATAAAAGCAAATTCCTTTCAAAATAAACATGCAAACACCACATTTTAAAGTTCTGGACAGTGAGAAGAGATCAAGTCATGCAGTAGAAAAAGCTGATCAAAGCTAGCTAAGTTAAAGCTAGTGTTTTGCAAGCCTAACAGTCATGAATGTTTGATGTATTTGTGTAGTATCCTGTATCTGGTTTCCACTGTAATCCAGTGTGCGTGCTAGGATGTCTGTCGCTGTTAGTGGTCTATCTTATATCACATCAAATGACACAAAAATATGACTAAACTTATGAAGCTGTCCTAGCTGCAACCAAATGCATTGAGTATAAACTGCAAAAGGCCAAGCACTTTCTCTGCCCCTGCCAAACAATCTTGTCAGGCATAATGAGATTTCTGTTCACACTCTGTAACCTCATGTAACCTGGACTGATTGGATTTGGATTATCCCTGTGAGTGCTGTGTAGGCCTGTCATTGGCCTTTTTGCCCTGAGGTGACTTGAAAACACTTGCTAGGCTGCTTCCCAAATCTTTTGGGGTCACTCTTCAGTCACCAAGGCACCTGAGCAGCCCCAATACAGGGGAAGCCTCAGACTGTTTCTAACCCACTCTGGTGCCCTGGGTCTCTCCTCCAGCTGCTTCTTCCATATAATTCTTTCTGGGCTGGTGGTGAGGAGGGAGAATGTGTAACAGACCTTTGTTACACATTTCATAAACCAGATATTTGGATTCTGCTGTGCTTACTGGCCTCCTTCATGTTGTGTACACTGTGCAAAGAGTAAGAAACACAAATGCACCTTTTGCTTCCTGTATTTGAAGTTTATCTGCTTCTCTTTCACACTGGTTTGGACCAATAAAAATGATGGTTTTTAACTCAGGTATTTTTTCCTCTTACTTACTCATCTCTTACAAAGACTGTTTAGAAATGAAATAAAGAAAGAAGTAAAGGTCTGTTTTGTTCAGTTAAAGTACTAAGTAAGCCTCTACAAATTCAGCAAGATCCAAGGTCACAAGACATTGCTTCTAAACAAGCACTGGTCACCATTAAGGAATTTAGTAGCAGCTGATAAAGGACATCTGATATGGTATATGGTGATTTTGAATTACAGAGAATTATCTTTGAAAATTTCTAACCATTAAAAGTTTCCAAAATTGGAAAACAGTAATTATTGAAATGCCATAAAGCAATGGGTAGAGGATCCTACGTTAATGCCAGAGAAAAGTGATGGAAGGATCTCTGTGATTACATGAAGAGATGGCTTTTCTGATACAGCTACAAGTGGGCCATTCAGGTAAGTATTGATTAGATATCTTTTTTTGGTCTTTCATTAGGAATTCAGTTACCAAAGTATTATAAACTCCAGCCCCGAAGAAACTTCTGGGATAGGGAGGAGAAAGAAAAAATACATGCTTAGACCAGATGTTTCTACTTATTCATATTGGCAGCTCTCACAATTCTGTAACCTGTGATTGCTTTTTTCTGTTCCCTTGAGAGTTTTTCTTTTATCTATGGAAATGTTTTTGTAGTTTCACTTTGAAGAAGGTATTCTTGTAATTTTTTCTTTCTTCTGGTTCTCGAGGTGAGACATAGAGAACTAACCAGCACCTTTGTGTCCTCTCAGTGTTTGTGTTGGGCTTGCTCGGCAAAGGATTGAATACTCTGGCCAGATCATATCATGATTCCTGTGTTCTATTCTGTATGTAGCACCTCTACTTCCTCTGCTGAGAACGTGTATAGTGACACTCTCTTTTCAGCTTGCATGCTGGATTACAACCAGATGTCAATGATAATATTCCTTCATGCAAATGTTAAAGCTTCTCAATCTTTGTTTCCTCTCATTCTCTTCCTCACTTCTGTCTCTTTCTTTGCACAGGATGACTTTTGAGGGGTCATAAAAATAGATTCAGTAAAACTAATGAACAGTCGCATGTATTGTCTTGGCTGTTGTCACCAGCAAAAGTTTGGCATCTTAAAAAAATTGCCAAAGACTACCAGAGCGTTGGTAATCTGGCTAGAAAAATTAACCATATTGGGCAGAAAATCAAGTTACTTATTGTCTGAAATGAAAATAAAACTGTATTTTAGCTGGCCATTAAAAACATTTTCAGATTACTTTTAGTGAGTGAGCAGAATTTTAAACACTTAACACCTGAACTGCCTGTGATTTTGGGAGATGTTTGAGTGAACTACTAAGGACACATTTCTCAAAGATATGTCAGTAGAATCTGAAGTCAATCTTCTGCTCATTTGCTGTGGCATCAGGATACTGTTCCTGACTTTACTGAAGGAAAAGCTCACCTGTGATTTACAATGAATCAAATATCTACCACATTTTTCTGCAATGATGAAGTAATATTTGTGAAATGGTTCAACTCCTTCACTGAGTTGGTCACCGGTCACAGTTTCTTTGGTGCTGCTCAATACTCTCTGGAAAAAAGAGCCTAAATCAAAGAAAAGGTATGGCACCATGGGTAGGTACAGTGTCACATCCTTTGGTCATCTCCTTCCGATAAGTATTGGTAACTGTGAAATTGCAACAGTAATAGCTGTTCACTCTTACCAAATTTCTGTGCCTTTCCTGTGTTTCTATTAATTAGAAATATAAAGTGATGAATTCTTTCCTGTATGTTCAGAAGAGGCTCCATCTATGCTGTCTTATTCTTTTGTTGTAGTCTTTGCTCTCTTTTTCCCCTGAAGGTATTTATTTTAATATTCTGAATTGTGGCTTTTATCATTCATTCTTTTTGACATAAAACTATGCTCAACTGACACGAATGAGCTTATAAACTTTGTTCATGCTGTCACATTTTCCTGCTCTCATCAGAGAAAAGTGAGTAATCTCCGGTGAATAATTTGTTAAATTTAGCCTCTTTTTCCTCTCCAACTATATGAGTTCTTCAAATGCTTCTATTATTAGACAACGTGGCACAAACACTCTGGGCTGTATTCCATTTAGTGAATATGAATATTCAAAATTGGAGCTATTTAGTTTGGTAGAAAGAGGTCACAAAAAGGACAACATAGTATTTCTCATTATTATTTTTCAAAACCATCTTAGTCAGTTAAAAGCTTGAGTTGTCATTGTGCTTGTTAGGGTGAAGACTGAAATTAAATTTCTTTTCTAGGATTCATTGTTTATGTGCTATTAACATTCATAAGGTAATTACTTTGATGACTTTTCACCCTGAGTTTCCTGAACACAGCACTGGTTGCTGCAGCTTGTATATCTGACAAAGCCTGTTCAAGTTGTTTTGAGTTTTTATCTGTACTTCTTTTAGTTTGTGTGGAAGCCCGATTTCTGTGACATGATGTATGGAAATTCGGGATATTCTTATTCCAAGACTCAAATTAAAGCATGGCAATGATGATTATTTTATGGAAATAGTTGTAAAACTATATAAAGAGTCAACACAAATTGTGAAGGCAGCTTAGCGCAGTGGGAAGATACACATTTTTTTAAATGCTTTTTATTCAGGAAAAGAGACTGCTGCATTTCAGCTTATGCTTGCTTCTTTATCTGTCTCGAGCAATGATTACATGGAAAATGAAGACTAGAAGGAAACTTTTCCACAGCTGCTCAACTTGTCATATTTGCAGGAACTGAGATCTAGGATTTACTGTACCTATTTGAATAAATACAATTGTTGTCTCAGTTGCTCTATTTAGTGAGCAAAATGAATGCTGTGTTTGCAGAACTACTTGATTTATTCTCTACAAAAAAAAAATTAAAAACCATGTTCCTGCACTTTGCATGCATTTGACTGCTGTAAGATATTCTGGAAGTTACAACTCTGAAAATTCTTAGCTTTCTTTCCTGCCACTTGAGTGCAGGAACATATCCAAGTTCATAGACATACTTTATTATGAAGAAGATCAAAAATATTCAGTTTTGCTTTTCAACTTGTTTAATGTGGGAGGGAAATTAAAAAAACACCCAGCTAACCAGCCAACCAAAACTCATGAAAACCAATATCACTTGAAGTTCTAAACCATCTGCAAAAGAGCTGAAGATGGAAACTAATTTGGGAATGAAATCAACAGCCTGGCTGAAGTGCATCTACACCAATGCACACAGTGGGGGTAACAAACAGGAGGACCTGGAGGCCACTGTGCAGCAGGAAATCTATGACATAGCCACTGCCATGTAAACATAGTGGGATGACTTGCATGACTAGAATGCTGCTCTGGATGGCTTCAAGCTCTTCACAAGGGACAGGCAAGGAAGGAGAGGTGTTGGGGTGTCTCTGTCCTTTAGGAAGTGTTTCAGCTCTAGAGTGCTCAAGGCTAGGGATGATGAGGTTGAGTGTCTTTTGTGTAAAAATCAAAGAGAAGGTTGGCAAGGCAGATATTTTTAGAAAGGACAGGTCAGCGAGGTGAAGTGGTGGAGAGAGCAACTGGCCTGTATTAAGCTTGGTCCAGGGACAGACAAGGAGTTGAGAGTTTATGGGTAAGAATTAAGGGACAGGCTAAAATGGGTGACACTGTTGTGGGTGTTTACTACAGGCCACCTGATCAGGAGGAGGAAGTTGATAAGGCTTTCTATGGGCATCTGGAAGTAGCCTTGAGATCATAGGCCCCGGTTCCAGGGGACTCAAATCACCCTGATATTTGTTCTTGGGACAACACAGCTTAGCAGACACAGTCCAGGAAGTTCCTGCAGATTACTGATGATAGTTTTTGATGCAAGTGGTGTAGGAGCCAATGAGGAAAGGTGTATTGCTGGACCTTGTCCTATCAAACCAGGAGGGACTTGTTGAAGACATGAACACTGGGAGCGGCCTTGCCTGCAGTGACTGTGACATGGCAGAACTAAGCAGCCTGCATGGAGGAAGCAAAGCAGTAAGCAGAACTAGATCCCTCCATTTCCAGAGAGATAACCTCTTCAAAGACAGTTAGAGGACTCCAATGGGATAGGGCTCTAGATGAGAAGGGGGTCCAAGAGAGCTGGACAACCAGAGGGGCTTCAGCAGCAGTACATCAGCACCAAAAGGAAAATTAGGGAAAATGTAGGGCTGCTGCTGAATCAGAGGCATGTTCTGGTAACAGAAGATGAAGAGAAGGCAGAATAACTGAATGTCTTTTTTGCCTCAGTTTTTACTTCTTAGGAGTCCCAGACCTCAGAAGCAAGAGAACAAAGCTGGAGAAAGGAAGATTTCCCTGGGCTGTAGAGGTTTTGGTTAGAGATAAGCTAGGCAGACTTAACATCCATAAATCTATGGGCTCTGATGGGGTACACCCATGGGTGCTGAGGGAGTTGACAGATATTGTTGCATTCTCCACCATCTGTAAAAAATTATGGAGGAGAGGTGCCTGGTGTCAGGAGGAAGGCCAATTTTACTCCCATCTTCAAAAATGGTAAGAGGGAGGACCCAGGAAACTACCAGCCAGCCAGCCTCACCTCAGTTCCTGGAAAGGTGATAGAACAGGTCATTTTGGAGATCATCAAAAAGCATATAGAATTCTAGAAGGTCATCAGGAGCACTGGAGTAGTCAGGATGGATTCACAAGGGGAAATCATGCTTGACTAATCTGATAGACTTTGATGGCATGGCAAGATGGGTAGATGAGGGAAAAGCAGTGGATGTTGTACGTCTTGAGTTCAGCAAGGGTTTTGACACTGTCTCCCATAACATCCTCATAGGTAAGCTCAGGAAGTGTGGGTTAGAGGAATGGACAGTGAGGTGGATCAAGAACCGGCTGAAGGCAGAGATCAGAGGGTTATGATCAGTAGAGCAGAGTCCAGCTGGAGGCCTTCAGTCAGTGGAGTTCCCCAGAGATCAGTACATTTGTATGGTTTTTAGTACTTTATACTTCTACTTGAAATATATAGACCAATACAAGTAGGATCCAATTTGCCTTCTTTCTTGGCTGAATATTACTGAAAGTAAAACATGAATTGTGCTAATTCATGAATAAAGGTATTTCCACTCTTTGATTACTGCAATATTGCAAGCAGAAGTTGTTACTAATCACCTTGCCATTCTGATATTACATTTTCTCCACATCTTATGCACAATGCTACATAGGAATACGCTGGAGGGAACAAGTACTTTCCAGCCTGTAATGCCCTGGAGTGCCCGGTTTGTGGTGAGTGCAGAGGCCTTGAGGTGAAGGGGAAGATGATTTGTTTGTGAAAGTCTGTTGACTGGAGATACTCAGGATCGAAGCTGCACAAGTTCTGCAGCTTGGGGAGAAATAGAGACGGCCTAGCTCCCGTCCTCCCACTCATGTCACATCTCCTGGGAAGCAGTATCCTGCATTTCTCTCAGGTGTGTGTGGACACCTAGTGCCCATGATGGCCAACTCTACAAAAGAGTTGCTAGTCATGCTACCTGTGCTGGAGAATTTGTGTGGAGCCCCAATGTTTTTGTGAATACCAGCTCCTTGGGCAGGGTGATCCAGCTGCTCAGCCTGAGAGGGGAATGTGCTGCTCTGTGTTCTCTTGGCACTGTTGGCTGTGGGGTGATAGCAAAACGGCAAATGAGGAATTTTATTGTCAGCAGAGAGAAGGAGGGGAAAGATAGCCCACTGATACTCAAACCACCAGGAAGTTGCTGTGTATCTAGTACATGACTCCACAAAGAACAGCAAGTTGTGGGGCTTTTTCGTCTGCTGTGTGGGTCTGCAAGAGAACATACCTTGTGCAGGCCTTGGCACCATTCCTTTCTGGCAGCCCAGATTGCCCTTTCCACTTGAAAAGCTGATATTAATTTCAAACCTAGTTTGCCTAAGAAATAATTTAAAAACAGTTCCTGCAACTACATTTGTCTCCAGGTTCTTCTCATGTTTTAAATCTTTTTTTATTCTTGTTTTAAACTGTGCTGTTCTGTTTCATTCACCTGTTTGAGCAACCTATACAAAAACCAGGTGAAGCTAGTTAAAATGAGGAAAAACATAAAACTAGCTGCAGAAGGAAATACTTTCAGGTGTACAAAGTAAAGAAAATGGAAGCATAATTCTCTCCAGTCTGTTTTCATTCTAGATACCTTTGGTGTTGTTTGTAACAGAAGGAGTTGAAAAGCATGTAGACAGAGTGTGATCTTTAAGCTCATGGTCTTGAATGAAGGGTCTTGAACCCCTTAAAGAGTCTTGAATATGACCAGGGACAAGATGCAGACAAAGAACAGAAAAAGAAAGAAGAAAAACTGAAAAAAAAAAAAGGAAATAGGGCAAGTCTCTGGAGGCCAGAGAAATAACTAATGCTATGCTCCAATTACTTTTGAAAAGGATCTAAAAGAATTGCAGGAAATTAGACCAGTCAGTTTGACATCGATTTTTTAAGTCTCATAAGTATTTTTAAAGGATCACATGTGGATACATTCAAAAGCACAGCTTGAGGATAGACAATCAGTGTGGCATAAGGATAGGGTAATGAGGTTTAAGTAATTTGTTTATATGAATTTACATGTATCTGTTTTAAAAATATTACCATGTGAAACGGTGGGAGAGCAATAAACAATACGAAACAGTGGAACTATCTGAAAAAAATCTCCCTTTGATTTAAGAACTAAGATATGAAGTCCTCAGAATAGAGGAGAATATGGCAAGTACAACTGACAACTGAATAAGGCAAACAGAGGAATAAATGTCTTATCTCTGGCCCTTGCATGAGTAGTTCCAGTTCACAAGTCATCAATACCAGAAAGCCCTCGCAGTCACCCGATATGGTTTCAGAAGCTCCTGGTGATCTTGTGTGAAGGATTTGCCCTTGTGTGTCAGGTGTATTTAACAGAGAGTACCAGAAAAATGGTGCCTTTTGTTTCAAAGGACTGAGAAAAAATTCCCACTAGAGAAAAAAACATGCATCTAAAACATGTTTTCTGATTTCAAAAGCATTCAGTTTAATGTGTGGGCTATGCATATGGTTGGTGGAGCATGGAGAGGGGAACTGATGGAACTGGAAGCGGTAGAGGAGCAAGTGCATAAGCAAAGGATGGATCTGAATGTGTGAATGATGTAATTATTTGGTATTTGCATAAAAAGAATATGTGGCCTTACGGAATTTTTGGAAGCAATGCCCAGGTCTTAATAGGCATGGCTGAGAGCAGAGAAGAAGGGCATAATCAGAGGAATCATTTCAGTGAAGTGTAAGACCCCCTGTAGGGATTACAATGAGACACATATGTCTGATATAAAACTCACTCCTGTATGCTGAGAGCAATGATGAGAAGGTTTATCTTCTTCCACATACTACTGAATTAGAAGCCATAGGACTCTGTAGGAAGATGAGAAAACAATTGTGTCACATACATAGATAGTAAGCTCTTCAGGTAATATTCAAGTCAGAAAACTGGGATGAAGATCTGCATTTTAACCATTGCGAAGCTTCACTATGTAGATAGAAAACACTTACAGAAACTCAGAATTCAGCTCAGATTTTTTGAAGTCAACCAAGAATCAATCTTCCTCTAAGAGCTGGGGAGCACACAGGACCATAGTGATGAAAGATGCCATACACCAGTAAGTGTAAGTTGATGTTTGTATTAACCTTCTGCAGCATTTGTCACCAGAATGATTAGGTAATTCTTTTTTGATAGAATCATAGAATGGCTTGTGTTGGAAGAGAACTTAAAAATTGGCTTGTTCCAGTGTACCTGCTGTGAGTTGGGACACCTTCCACTAGACCTCAGTCCCATCCAACCTGTCCTTGAACACTTCCAAGAATGTGGATGCCCAACCTCTCTGGGTAACTGCTGCCAGTGCTTCACCACCCTCACAGAAAAGAAATTGTTCCTAAAATCTAATCTAAACCTGCTCTCTTTCAGTTTGAAGCTATTCCCCCTTGTCTTGTCACTCCTGTAAAGAGTCTTTCCCCATCTTACTTGTAGGCTCCCTTCAGCTACTGGAAGGCTGCAATTAGGTCACTGCAAAGCCTTCTCTTCTCCAGGCTGAACAATCCCAATTCTGTCAACCTTTCCTCATAGGAGATGTGCTCCATTCCTCTAATTGTTTTTATGGCCCTCCTCTGGACTCTCTCCATGTCCTTCCTGCGCTGGGGTCCCTAGAGCTGGATGCAGCACTGCAGGTGGAATCTCACCAGAGCAGAGCAGAGGGGCAGAAGCCCCTTCCTGGCCCTGCTGCCCATGCTGCTTTGGATGCAGCCCAGGACATGTTTGGCTTTCTGGGCTGGGAGTGCACATGGCTGGGTCATGTCCAGCCTTTTGCCCATCAGCACCCCCAAGTCCTTCTCCCCAGGGCTGCTCTCCATCTGTTCATCCCCTAGCCTGTATTGATACCGGGGTTGCCCTGATCCATGTGCAGCACCCTGCACTTGACCTTGTTAAATCTCATGAGATTCCTGTGGACCCACTGCTCGAGCTTGTTCAAGTCCCTTTGGATGGTGTCCTGTCCTTCAGGTGGCAGCTGCACTACTCAGCTTGGTGTTACCTGGGCTTCTGCTGAGGGTACACTTGATCCCTTTGTCTCTCTCATTAATAAACGTATTAAATAACACTGGTCCCAATATGGACCCTGAGGGTCTTGTCACTGATGTCCATTAAGACTCTGAACCATTTCAGCTGTTGTCGACTATGTGACTGTCTAGCTGCTTTCCTATCCTTATGACAGTCCACCCATCAAACTGATCTCTCTCCAGTTAAGAGAGAAGGGTGTTGTGGAAGACCATATCAAAGGCTTTACAGAAGTCCAGATATGACGTCTTCCTTTGTCCACTGATGTAGTCACTCCATCATAGAAGGCCACTGGATTGATCAGGCAGGACTTGCCTTTGCTTAAACTGTGTTGGCTGTCTCAGATCACTTCCCTGTCCTCTCTGTGCCTTAGCACAGCTTCTAGGAGGATCTGTTCCAGGATCTTCCCAGGCACAGAGGCAAGGCTGACAGGGCAGTAGTTCCCGGGGTCCTCCTTTCTAAACTTGTTAAAGATGGGCACAATGCTTCCCTTTTTCCAGTCCCCTGGGACTTCACTTGAATGTCATGACTTTTCAAATGTCAGGGACAGTGGCTTGGCAACTGCCTCAGCCAATTCCCTCAGGATTTTGGGATGCATTTCATTGGGTCCCATCGACTTATGTATGTTCAGGTTCCCTAGCTGGTCATGAACCTGACCTTTACTTAAAGTTGGAGGGACTTTGCTGTCCCAGTCCCCATCCTTCTGTCCATCACTCAAGGGTCATGGGAAGAGAGGTTGCTGTTGGGGACTGAGGCAAAAACGTTGTTGAATACCTTGGCTGTCTCCTCGTATATTTTTCCAAGTTTACAAGCATTGTTGTTTTGCATATGGAATGGTAAAAGTAATCTGAGCTGTATAGTTAGCCACTTACTGCTTTAAACTAATTAACAACCTGAGGTGGACATACGAATAAAAAAGGAACAGAGGGTAAATGCTGGCAAATCATTAAGTTCTCGGGGAAACATCAGTGCTGTATGTGAATTCAAACCAAGTGCTCATATTGCGTTTGTGTGGCCTATGACACAAAAATCGTCTGAAAAAGAGGAGTGAGAATATGTGAGAGAAATAGCCTTGTGGAAAACAAGCTCAGTGAAGGAGGAGAAGGTGCTCCATGTGCCAAAGCTGAGATTTCCCTGCAGTCTTTGGTGCAGCCCATGGTGAGGCAGCTGTGCGCCTGTAGCCTGTGGAGGTCCATCGAGATGCAGAGATCGACCTGCAGCCCATGATGACCCAATTTCAGAGCAGCTGGATGCCCAAGGGGGCTGTGACCCCAGAAAGAGAGGAGCCTACACTAGGGCAGGTTCCAGGAAGAGCCTGTATGCCCCAGGAGAGAGAATCCCACATGAGACCAAGTTTACTGGCAGGACTTCTGATTGCTTGGAGGATCCAGGGTGGAGCAATCTGTTCCTGAAGGACTGCATTCTGTGGAAGGGGCCCACATTAGAGCAGTTCATGAAGAATGTCAGCCTGTGGAAGGACCCACACTGGAAAAGTCAATGGAGGACTGTGTGCTGTGGGAGGGACCCCATGCTGGAACAGGGGACAGGTGTGAGGAGTCCTACCCCTGAGGAGGAAGGAGTGGCAGAGACAGTATGAGATGAACTGACCACAGCCTCCATTCCCCATCCCCCTGAGGTGGAGAATTTGGGAGCTACCTTGAGTCCAGGGAGAAGGAATGGATTGAGGGAAAGTGTTTTAAGATTTGGTTATATTTCTTATTATCCAACTCTAACTTGATTGGTAATAAACTTATTTCCCCATGTGAAGTCATTTTTGCCCATGACAGTAGTTGGTGAGTGATGTCTTCCTGTCCTTATCTTGACCCACAAGCCTTTTGTTGTATTTTCTCCTCTCTGTGCAACTCAGGAGTGGTATGGCAGAGTCACTTTGGTGGGCACCTGATGTCCAGCCAGGGTCAATGTACCACAGGGCTTGATGCAGTGTAACAGTTTCCTGTAGCCATCTGTCTGTCTCTCTTTCCCCTGAAAAAACCCTGTGATTTAAAGGAATATTTCTGACTTGGGTGGCCTCAGCTGAAATAGGAGCTATCTGGTTCCCTCTCTTAAAGACCATGAGATTGGGTCATGTTTTTTTGTACATTTACAGGTGGCTCCAGCCCCAAATGCCTGGAACCTTCTGTAATAATTTTAGCTGTTCTGTGCTGGTGTTCTCTGCTTATACAAAGTGTGATGAACTGCACATTTAAAGGATGCCTGGCAAGAGCGTAAGACTGACTTCTGTGTCATGTCGAGGCTCACAAAATCTAGTGCTGCATAGACACTGGAGGAAGTAGACTCTGACATTAGCTTGAGAGTTTTCTGAATAATTCCTCATACTGGCAATTTTTGCCAAATCTAATGTGAAAATAAGTACCTTAGACAGCAGGGCCTCTTGACCCTGCCACCAGGACATGTAACCACTTCAAATCCTGTATCTCACCAGAGTGGCAAAATAAGAGAAAGTGACTATAACCAATTTGTATTTTAACCAGTCACAGCTTGAAATTTAGTATTAATCAGTCATATTCATGCCATGTTTTTTCATGGTTCTCCAAAATGACTAATTGCATGGGAAACCCTGAGTAGCTAGGTTGTGTGCTAGTGGCAAACTGGAATTTATAGCTTTCTGAGCTGAGAGTAGTTCATGCTGTGCTGCTCACTGAGCCCTCTTATCTGTATTTGTTTGACGCGAGCCCAACTGCAAAATCCCAAATTCTCTTGCATCCAGCATCACTCTTGGTTGTTCTACTGCTGCCATCTCCACAAATAACAAGTTACTTCCTGGGGGAGCATCTGCTCCTGCCCTTTGCTGGTGAGAAGCAGGGCAGGAGATTCTGTTGTAGCCATATGTGACCCAGGAGGATGAAGGCAGTTTATGAGTATGGTCATTCCCCGCATGGTAGATGCCTCACAGTCTACTGCCTTCTGGTGTAAAATCATGTCCAAAAGAGAAGTGCAATCAAAGCCTTACCGATTTTGCAAATCCAAGAGAAACAAACCAAACTAAGTCCAGCTATTTACTTACTTTTCTCATCCTGTTATCATGACTAGATTCTTTGTTGATATCTCTCTCTGCAATACATAGCGTGATGGTCTGCTTGTTCCCTTTTGTGCTATGTGGGTTCTGACAACTCTTGTTTTATTCTCCAGGGATTACCAGAAAAACATTAAGTATATTATTAAGGTTAAAATATTTATTATCCTAGCCTGATAGGTCTGAGATTGGAAAAAGGAAAATCAGAATGTAAATGAACAACTGATCACATGCTTCTAGAATCAGAAAAAGTAAAAGCAGGAAGAGAAAGCAATCCATGTGATTTTTTGTGTACATACACTCAGGATGGGTGAAGGGTAAGAGGGAAGGTTTTTTAAGACTCACATGTTACACTCATCATTTCCAAGACTGATTCTTCACCATCTGGTTCCCCGCACAGTAATGTTTCATGATATGATTTGAATTTTTAATAAAATCAGTTGTACCACCCAGGAGATCTGCCTCAGTTCATGAGCCCATTTGCATTTTGGAGACTCAAGGCTGCCAAAAAGTATCCCAGTTTCACCTTTATACTGGAGACCCATACACTTGAGTGCCACTCTAAGGGCATTTTGTACCCTTGTCCTTTCTTCCTGCTTCCCTCTTCCCAGGGCTGACCTGCTGGGGTGATAGGAAAGTCATCTTGCTATTCAGACCTGGTATGACAGGGACTCTAGCAGGCATTGTACCAAGCCTGCATACCTGGTATTGCTGTAGTTCTTGCCCAAGAACTGCCTGACAGATGTGGAGTCAAGCACATGGCTCTGCATTTCTAAATTAGTGGCGAAGGTCCCTGCTGAATTTCAGTCTGACCTGAAAGCTTGAATGCAACCATATGGCTGCCCTCCACAGCCGAGGTTACTGCCTTTAGATTCAGTTGACTCTTCAGATTTGAGTAGTCTAATTAAATCTGCCCAATTCTCCACACAGATAATTATCAGCCTTTCTATTACTCATGTTACTGCACAACATCCCTTCTCGATGACTTTATTCATTTCAGACAGGGACAGCAGGTGCCAGATGGCAAACCGATGCTGTGTGATACTCGGTATTTCTATCACTTGGTGCTTAGAGTTTCACCTTGCTCCTGTGCATTAGCCTGATGGGGATGATTGCTTTGGTTTGCTTTAATAAGCTCTGGAGCATGGGAAATGATAGTGTGTCATTGATTTGGAGGAGCAGTTTAAAGGCAATGAACATTGTTACTGTCTATAGAAAAAGGGACTGGCTGTAGCCTCTTAGAGTTGCAAGGAAAAGAACAGCTTTCAATTTCAATGAGTATATTAAGTGCTCTTTAGGTTAGGCTGCAATTTAGTAAAGCAGCCCTGACTCCAGGTTCAATTATAAAGGCCACATTTTTTCTCAGAAGGAAGTTTCGACACAAATAGGTGGCGTTCACTGATTGCCGATGGTAGTAGCAGGGGTATGGGAAGTCACAGTGGCCACTAGAAGGTGCATTTTGCATTTATTTTAAGCATGCTTTGCAACCGAAGACAATGGGTGGGGGTAAGTCTGTTTTCCTTCTGAAACTGTAAATTACATGAATAAAAACAAAAAGAAAGAAATTGAAACATGAACAGACAAAGACTTTGTTTATTTATTGCCAGGAGAGACCCATTACAATTCAGCGCTGTGTTTCCATGGCATCCCAGAGGCATAAACAGAAAATACAGGCTAATGCATTCAGTTAGACAGAGATTTTAAAGTCTAATGCACAATCTAAATATATATCACATATGCCCACTATTTATTTATCTATTCTGTATATTGCAGTGAGACAGAGAACTTGCTATCTATTCCAGGGCTCTAACCATTTGCATACGTATCTCCTGCAGATGCCCAGTACTTGTGTGGGATAGATGTAGGCAGTGTTAGTTGGTTGCCTTTCAGATTCCTCTCATTTCTCTCCATACCATTCTTGACTTTGTTACTATTCTCATATCTGTAAGTATCTCTCTAGTATTTCTGGTTAGGAAGCACAAAGCAAGTTCAAAGATCCAGCCCTTCAGGACTTAATTCTGCTTAATCCCTTCTTCCTGGTGGGCTAAACATTCCTGCCTGTTTATTGAGTGTTTCCATTTGTGACTACAAATGCCAAGGCTTGTGCCATTTCTCCCTTGTTGGTTTACAAACATCCTTTCCAAAGCTGAACGAAATGTCTTAGCAAGATCATTCTTTAATTTTGCAACTTGTAGTTTAGCTTCAGTGCATAACAATTATAAAAGCTCATCTCACAACCAAAAGGTTATAAATGGTGTGGAGCTGACAGCACCTCCCCTTCCATCAGATTTTCACCTGCTTATGTGGGGTATGAGAAGAGCTTCTTCATAATGCTGCAAGAAGGCTGGAAGGGTATGCTAGAGTAAAAGATTACCTTGGGGGGAGCATTTTAGGCTGTCTTTCCTGTGCAAGGTCTTCTGGTTTGTGAAACTGCCTCCCAAAGGATGTGGCGTAGGCCCATTTGGTGCTCGAGTCATTTAAAATGTTACTAGAGAGAGTGCTGTAGGATACCACATAAGGCACTCTCTGGCCCTGTCTGTTACTTAGAAATGCTTCTCAAAGGGGACATTAATTTGAATAAATGCCTTGGTTCATATCAATTGCCTGCAAGCATTTAGAGATTCTCTGGGTTTTGGTAAATATTTGTCAATGTAAAGGAGTTTACTAATCCCACAAATTCAGCAACAAAACATCTCTTCATGCCATTATTTCACTCCTTCTAAAATCTTGCAGGTACTACTCAGAAAGCAGTGGCATAGTTAACCTGCAGATCACATGAAAGGTCAAGGCATAGTCTGTAAGTGAGCCACCATCTAAATATAATTTGTCCATGTCAATAACTTCCCTTGCATCTTGGTGTCACAGTGATCTGCTACACTGGGCTATCAGATCTGAGACGGAGGGAAATTCAGACACTCTAAATGCCCATTCAGCTCAGGGCTTTCTTCCATTTCTGAGCCTGAAGGCCCTGGGGTCCTCAGCCCTGAGATTAGCCATGTGTCCGAGAGTGTGGTGTGATCCATAGGTGTCAGGTGAACTGATGGGAGAATGGGAAGGTTTCTGGTGGAATTCTGCCTGTCTTTTGGTAAGAGTTTGCTAATCATTAAATAAGCAGCAGCTTTGAATGAAAAGTCAATATGTTAGAAATATCTCAACCACTAATATTTAATGGCACCTTTCTTAAGCGCTGATTTGCTGTGCTGTGTTAAAGTTATGGAAGAAGTGTTGGAGGTATTGCGTATACAGTTACTTACCTTTTCTGTTGAAATGGAAAACTTAAATTCCTTGGGAAAACATAGCTTGGGAAGGAGTGAAATAAGCCAGGGTGCTTTTCCAGGTAGCCTCTTTCTTGTGAGATCCATACGTTCGAGATGGGCAATGGAACAGAAAATGGAGAATGATTATGCAAAGGGGAACAAAAAGAGGTAGATGGTCGTGGAGACTATCCCTGTAGTCCAAAGGATTTCTGCTTAAATCCTTGGCAAAGAAACATAGAAATACATTTGTAAATGTTTTTTAGCATTCTTTTCTTGTATTAGAGAAAAAAGGGAATAAACTCGAGGGAACAGTAAGGCAAAAAAAAAGTAGAAAAAAGTGTCGGGGTAGGAGGGAGCACAAATGAAGGAAGAGCAATGTAAAAGGCATTTTGTAAAAGTGGTGAAGAGGACCCAAAAGAAGTAAAAATCATCCATATCCTCAAACAGATCTTGCAATTCTTCTTCACTCTCTCTTCCATTTACATACAACAGTGTCATAATAGAAACTCCTCTGACCAGAGCTGATCTGACTTGAAAATGTTTTATTTAAACAAAATTTATTATACATAAATGATTAACTGTTATAAATAATTAAATAATTAAATAAACATTCCGTCATCCATGTTATTTATGCTAATTGAAAAATATTTATTCAGGGTTTCTTCAAAAGACTGTTTTGTCCTTCTAGGAGGTAAAACCTTAGGAGAAAACATTGCAACATAAAGCACAGCTTGCAAATGGTGAAAAAAAATGCTCCTTCTGCAGAAGAATGTTACAGAGAAAAGTATGCCTGATAAATTTTGGAATCCAGTTTATAATCCAGACTGACTTTATGATTTGTTTTGTAAGGTGCAAACTGTCTTCTTCTTAAGCTAACAGGATTTTGGTTTGCTCATCTCTTGCATAATCTACTGCTGGATCAAGTGCTCTCATAAACATCCAAGACAATTCTACTGAAATCAATTCCATCTGTTTAACTTATGTTGCAAGGTTAAAGTTACACAGTAAAAATAGCACAAAAAGTGATCTTGTACAATAACTTCCGCTGAGATTTGTAACTGCAAGTGAGAACTGAGTTTAGTATTCTGTTTCCGGACAGAATTGTCAAAGACAGCTCAGGAGAGAAGGCAGGAGCTTAAAACTAAACCTATTGAGCTTTCGTGCAAAAGAAATGGAAGATCTTCAAAAACAAGTTTCAGAGGAGTAGCCAAGTTGCATCAGCATTTCTCTCTGGGCTCTCTGAAGTCTGATAAGGCTACATACTGCACTGCTGAAAGGTGAGTACTCTCACAGGACCAACAGGGATGTTTTCTGTTTCCAAGTTTACTGCCAAGGCTATGGAATTAGGAGATGCTAACTTGAGCCATTTAATACTTCTAACAGCTACTGTTGCTGCTGCTAATATTACAGATAATGAAAATATTATCAGTTTGCCAAGGATTTAGTACTTAGGAATGACAAAAGACCTGGAAAAGCTTCTATGCAAGTGCAGAGGGAAGAATATCTGGGTCTGAAGAACGAATTTAGGTGGGGTAGGAGAAGGACACTAAGCTCAAGTTAAGTGAGTAAGGAGCTTGGACAGGAGATTGCTGTGTTTGAATGTGCTACTGCTAGTGGCCACAGATCTTGCCTGCCTTTTGCTTCGTGTCTGGCAGTGGGAAAGTGGTTCTTCAGGGATAACCCCAGAAGGCTCATCTCTGTGGGTGCTGATCAGCTCTTCTCATCCCTTGGCCCACTGCTGTCTGAATACAAAGTTCCTGTCTCAAAGTACCTCAGATAAAACAGATCCAATTTTGCTGATAACTGTGAGTTTTGTATTAGTGGGGTTACTTCATGTGAACTGTGTGAAGCCTTGAAGTGGATTTGGCCGCAATATTCCAATTCTTTTTGACTCTAAAATACTAGAGAATTTGAGAAGGTCAATTTAATGTTGATAGGCAGACATGAAAAAGATGGTGACCTTATGGCTTAATTTCTAGCTTCAAATGCATTGGTCCAGGGCTCATTAAAAATTATGTAGACATTTGCATTTAAGACACTAGTTTTAATTTATTCAAAGTCTAAGTCACAGTTTAAACACTCTGGAGCAGAATCCAGATACGAACACATCTCATGTTTGTGATACAAAGAGAATACTTTTTACATTATGTTTATGACTTTTTTGAAATGAATGGGCAACAGAGAAGGAGATAAAAAGGTTTCATGTCTTTATACTCTCTTAATTGTGATGACTATGACATTTTCACTGTCTTTCAAAGAGAAATGAATTATTACTACCACCTGCCTATTAAAACAGCCTATGTCGATTGGTTATTGTTTCAAATTATGTGTGTTATGCACTGTTGAATACTTGAACACTCAACTACTAATATACAAGAAAACAGAAATTCTTGAGTTTTAAACTGCAATTTTTTTTTTCCAGAGACCATTTTATGTCACTTCTTGCTACAAAACATAACGTTACAATTTATGCCCCAAATCAGATGTTTAGAACAGATAAATAAAGGACAATTATACAATATGTTTAGATTAAAGAGGACATGAAATCATCCAAGAATCTTGTGTCCTAGTTTTGCATTTTTCTTGTGCTCAGATACAAGACCATAAAGAGCTACGAATGGGTGCTGATTCTCCGACTTTTCACGTTTGTAATAGTTTTGGCTGGGACAGTGTTAAATTTCTTCATAATAATTAATGTGCAACTGTGTTTTGGATTTGTGCTGGAAACAGTGTTGATAACTTGGGAATGTTTTCGTTATTTCTGAGCAGTGTTTACACAGCATGAATGCCTCTTCTGCTCCTCACTCTAGCAGCAAGTGGGCTGGGGGCACACAAGTTGTTTGGAAGTGATGGAGCTGGGACAGCTAACCCTGAGATATTCCATCTACCATGTGATGCCATGCTCAGCAGAGAAAGCTGAGAGGTGGAGGATGGTGTGGACTGCTGATTGTCAGGGGCAGGCTGGACACGGGTCAGTAGGTGGTGAGCAATTTTTTTCTCTTGCATCATTTGTTTCTCTAGGTTTTGTTTTGTTTCCTTCCCTTTCCCCTACCCTCCTCCCTGCCCCCCTCCACCTTTCAAAAAAATTTTTAGTCTGTCTTTGTCTCAACTCATGAGCATTTGCACTTTTATCCTGCTGTATCTTTCCGCATTACACTGAGGGGAAGAGTAGCTGTGTGGTTCTCAGCTGTCTGCTGGGGTTAAACTGCAACAGCAGCCTGTGAATGGCATCTCATTGCTCAGTCCTTTATCGAGTGAGCAAACTGGTTCCCTATGGGACATTGTAATGACTCTCAGTGCCGGCAACAAAGATTAGATTTCACCAGGTTTGCCTCTGTCTACCTACAGAGGTTATACTGTCATTTATATACTATCATGCGTTATATCATCATAGAATCACAGAATATGCTGAGTTGAAAGGGACCCACAAGGATTATCAGGTTCAACTCTTAGCCCTGCGCAGGACAGCCCCAAGAGTCACACCAGGTGCCTGAGAGCATTGTCCAAATGCTTCTTGAACTCTGTCAGGCTGAGATTCTGAGTCAAGACAAGGTGAAACACATGAGTTAGTCAATGCTAGGGTTGTGTCAGTCATACAAATCCAGGAGCAAAGAGCATTGTGGAAAAGATGCTGAGACAGTGTTGAATCTCAAAATAACCTCTTAATTTTCGTACACTGAAAAGAAATAAAAAATTTTAATAGTTCTTGTTGTCCTTATAGACTGTACCTAGTTGGTATTTCCTGCCGAAGTAAGTTAAGCTTCACCTGATGTTTAGTGGTGTAGCTTCACTAATGGCATTGGAGTTTGACTGGTACACATCTGTAGGAAGGCCTGTGCTCTCTGTATTAATCACTGCAATATTAAGTTTCACTTGAGAGACATTTGGTTGCTCTCAGTTCAGACTGGAAACTTTAGTCCAGAGAGTAAGAGAAAAAAACCGGAAGGGAATTATGTCAAAACATGAATGGGAAAAAAAAAAAATCCAATTTTTTTGTGCCTAATGGCACTTGCAAACTGTAGAATATTTCAGCTGTTCAATACTCCCTTGTTTTACATCACCTTGGGTTTTTTTAATTGCACATTTATGCATTACATTAACATTTCATATGCTACACACTGCATTTCATGGTGACACCAAAAATTAAATCCTACTACACTAAGCTATGGATCAGACAACAAAGAAAAGTGTTATAGGAGCATTTTTAAAATGCTCCATCATTAGGCAGCAACATGAGGAGCTCTTTTTATTTTGGTAAATGTGTTCATAAAATATTTCTCACTTTCACTGTTTGCCACATTAATTTTGTATTTTATATAAAAAATTTAAACCCAAACAAATATTTTAAGATTAATGACATTTGTGAAGTGCTTGAAAGGTGCCACTTGACAGTTGCTGTTGATTTGTTGGGTAAGTAATAGCACTGACAGCAGCCTGAGTTTATCTACCCCTTGGAATATGGAGCTGCAGGACACTAAATTTGGGGGCATGAAATGACACAGCAGGAGAGGAGCTCTTCACTCAGTAAATGGCTGTGACTGAGCATCGTCTCTTTTCAAGGGCTCAGGTTCCATCTGAAACTCTAGACATGTGGTCTGCTATATCCTCAGCATGGATTCTGCCACCTCATGGAAAGGGAAGCAGCTTGAAGGTGGCTTCCTGCTGCTTTCTTTGTCATGGATTGCTGGTAAACATTTGAGGAAAACATGCCCTATCTACCTGTTTTAGAACATACATGCAATTTGTGTCTGTTCATGACCAAAGAGAGGAATGAGGCCAGTGAGTAGGCTAGCTGGAAGATGGTGGCTGATGATGTGTCAGAGAGCAGACCATCTCGCACAAAGGGTCTGGGCGCACTCCTCCTTAGGCCTGGTCAAATCCAGGGGCACACAAAGAGTAACCAGAATCTGGGCAGTGGCAGCCTGTGTGTTCAACATGCCTCTGCCTTTCTCTGGGAGCCTTTTCTGCTATTTGGGCAGTACTGCTAGGCAGGGAACCTCTGCGGAGAGACGGTGGTGCGAAAGGGAGGTGGGGGAGGGGATGAAGGTGGAAAAAACAGAGAGGATGATGAGAGCAGAGAAGACAGGAGGAACGGGGGAAGCTGAGTGCTGCCCAGACCTCCTTGGATGGTCAGCAGAAGCAGGAAGGGCTGCAAAGTTGTGACATGGTACCCAGCGTTGCAGATCAAAAACATTTCCTGATGTGCTTTATATTTACTCACTCAAAAAGGAAACATCCCAAAGTAAAACCCAATGTTTTTTATCTTGAACGTGAAACTGTGCATTAGCTATAATGCATTTGAACTGTTATAGGCTTTCTTGGATGCCTCCCATCAAAATGATGAAAACCAGGAACATTTCTTTGACCCTGGAGAATTGTGGCCACCATTGTGTGAATTTCTGTCCCAGATGAATTAAAGTTCAGGGTTTCTATTCTAAAAACTTAGTGATCTTTTACATGGGGAATGTTAAAGTATTGATTTTGGTTTTCAGAGGGCAGAATTTTCAGTGGTTTTTGTGTAGCTGAAGTTTAATTAATTTCTTGTATTTTTTTGTCTTCACTGTTTTCAACACAGATATATAAGGGTCTCATTTCTCTTCATTTTAACATACAGTTTTCTGCTTTTAGAAAGGTTCGACGCTTACAAAGCACAGCTAATAATCAAAAGAACTTGCTTGTGTGAGGTCAGAGAACGTTTCCAGTGCTTCTGCCGCTGCATACTCAGAACTTGAGTAAATCCCTCCATTGTATGCCCAGTGTTCCTGCCCTAAAATTATATGCTGGCCCCAGGCTGGTTCATACACTCACTGTGAAAAGAAATATTTCTTTAAAACTGAACCTGCTGTGTCTCACCATATAATTTGTGTTTCATCACATGATACCGGTATATATCAAATATCTAACAGCTGAAGTGTCTTGTAGGAGTGGGTAACAATATCACTGTCTGCACATCCAGTTCCTGGGGGTTTTGAAACTATAATGACATTTTTCTTTCTGTGGGAGAAATAGTCTAACCTTGTGAACTCTGCAAGTCTAAATGGACAAGGACTTTCACTTACTACAGGTTTGCTAACTTTACAAGGAGCCCAGGTATCTGTGGTGCAAACAAAATAATAACCATGATGCAACAGGATGAAAAATTACCCTAGCCACAATAAACCATGTAACAATTATTAAGCTGTTTTCCAAATGAAATTTCTGAGGTGCGTCTAGCTTTGTCCTGTGTCAGGCTATGTCGTTTCATATAATACTGCCAGTTCCTTATTTTCCCTTTTTATCCTTGAAGAAAGATTGTTCACAAGGATTACTCTACTTTATTGTCCAGAAATATCAGCTATGATTAATACTCTGCCTTGTACAGTACATCATATTTTCCCTTTGGGGCACCAAGTGCAGTGTCCTTTCATACACCTTTGCATCCTGACAAACAGGTTCAGCTATATTGTATTTACACAAGGACATATTTTCCGATGTCTACTGTCTGCACGCATTCTCAGATTGGACTGCAGTATCTAGGGCTTGAGATAAATCCTAGTTAAGCAATACATGACTTTATGGCTGTTGAAAACTGAAATTTTAGACACTGTGTTGCATTATCCTGGCTTGCAGTTCACCACAAAGGAAAACAAAATGTGAAAAAAATAAGATCAGGGTCTGAGTTCACATGATGGAACATATAGAAGACTGTTGCTGAAGAATGAGTCAAAGAAATATTCTGCATTCAGTGAATTAAATGCAAAGAAACCACAGTATTCTAGCACAGTGTTAAAAAGGATGTTCTTATACTGAAGATGTAAAGCAGGATTAATCATCACTAGCAAACTGGGAAAATTCTTTCTTTACCAGTAGATACTCTTTGTTAATTCAAGGGCTTCATTCTTTTTAATTCTTCAGACTGTGTTAAATATCTTCTTTCCTTATTAAGTGATACAATGTGTATGAATAAGACAAAAAGCCTAAAAAATTAATTACTTTTATTCTTCCAGGAATAAAAGCAAAAAAGTACTCTTTCAGGAATTACACTGTTCCAGGGAAGTGAAGGTATTTC